>RJVU01002418.1:1494761-1506870 GCA_003731715.1 Anabarilius grahami | reverse complement strand
AAAACACATTTTTGACTTTATGCATAAAATCAAATTAATTTTAATTCAGAAATTCAAAACATGCTTGTCATAGAAGAGGTTTATAGGTCATTGACAAATAAGATTTTTAAAAGTGTAAAAAAACATAATGGGTATATTTATAATTTTGAAGTTTTATTAAGTGTTAAAAATGAGATTATGTGGTTTTTATAATCAATTAACACTGCTTTTGTCATTTTATTACAAGATGGACAAAATTTGTCACCAAAATCATTTGGTTTAACAAAAATTTTGGTTATACCGAATGACGCTGTATTCAAAAAATGCTAACAGGCTGATATCTAGCTAGCTTGCTATCTAGCTAACGAAAGAGCAATCAAACATTTTATATTGAGTACAAGTTTTTAAAATATTACAACATTTTCCATGTTTTATAGCGGTTGTACCGAATGACCTGATGTTTCGGGACATGCGTACAAGCAAGTAAAAACATGAATTTTTCAAATAGTTAAAAGAGAGTTAGCTACTTTGCTTTATGACCATGTGGTCCTTTGCAGCTGTCTAAATGATGTCACATCCTGTCACATGATACTGAACGCATGACTTGATCCAAAATGGTCCCTTTTTATTGGTTACTCCGAATGACATCAATGAAATTCATTTTTCCAGACATTCTTTCTTATAATGAAGCAAAGACTTCTATTCATAATTTTAATAACATTTTGCACTATGTAGATATATGATGTCATAAAATCATGCCAGAATAAAAAATATATACATTTATTACATTTTAAGATATTTTAATCACAAAGGAAATGGCTGTATTGGCCTGTGGACGGTTAAACCTAATGACCATTTGACACTTAAAAATCTTTAAAATACCTTTATATGTAGCAAAATATAATAAAAACCTTTTGGATTCAATAAAAGAGATCTATGTTCTACCTTATATACTTTGGATATCATATCTTTGTTTTTTATTATTATTAAGGCCTTTGGACCAAAACAAATGACCTGTCAAGTCATTGACCCTTATTCAAGTCATTGTATGAATTGTATTTAATTAAAAGATATTAGAAAAGAGCATACATCATTTTAATAGCCCAGTTTATTTTGTTTGGTGTTTTACTTTGAACACAACCCTGATGCAGCACGGTCAAGACTCGTCCTCATGTTGTTCCTCGTATCGCTCAAGTCTAATTTCAAGTGATCAGCTGTGGCTTTGGTCTGCTGTGTGGGAGTACATAATCGGATGTTTCATTCTGGCTGAATTAGCCCTCCAGAAAGACCACATCACTTTAAGGCCTCCTCCTGCCCTGTCAGAGTCCATCGCGGGTGATGACGCAAACACACACACATTCACACACGCATACACACTTAAGACATCCACGGATGGCTAGAGGCTGTTAAAATGAGGTGTTGAGAGTTGGCTCACACGCTCCAATGCGCCATGTTTCTGGGTGCTTGTCATTGGGCAGTGCCATGCTATCCGCCCCCCTGTACTGGCACTTATTGGTGCCATTGGTAGAGTCACTTTTACTGATGGGTTTAATCGTCAGGATTGGTACTGGCACTTGATATGACGTCTTCGTGCACTGCCCCTGCGGATGTATCAGCTGCATCCCAGTTTTTTCTTCCGTACTCTGAGGCGGAATCTCTCCAACACTGCCTCTTCCCCAGTATTTTGAGAGCCAAAGGAAATCCTGTATTTCATCTGGAATAATGCATATTAGATAACGGCCTGTCTCCTCGGGAGGGGGGTGTGTGCTTTTCTATGAGAAAGGAAGGAATTTCTATGGTTAATTCTGCAGGTGAACATATGGTTAAACATGCCACCTTCGATGTTAGTGAAGATTAATTTCATCAAGCTTCTTATAATTGTATTTATATGAGTAATATGCAGTATAAATAGTTCAATTTTATATGCCAATTTATTCTGTTCTTGTTTTAATGCTTTTATTTTTCATTTGGTCATGACTTGGCAAAAGGTTAGCTAGTTATTTGTAATAGTCTTAGGCATGTAAATGCAATTTTTCATGCCGCCTTCAAAGGTATTTTGACTAAATCAGTAGAAATTGAATCCCTGCTCTGGTGTTGTTATGGCGTCCCATTGATTTGATGGAGTTAAAGCTTACACAGGCGAGCCTTTTGAATGCAGTTGAGCAATGACTCAGCATCCATAGACAGTCATGATGGTGATGCTTTTTGGTTGTGAGGCCGGGCACTGCGGGGTTTCCCTTTCGCATGAACCGTGTGGGGGGCTGAATGCGACAACATTAACCCCTCACTTTCCTCTCCATCTTGAGGTCGAATGCTTTTCACGCCTTACCTGTGTAAAATGGAGGCTCTGAGGTAAAAGGGTAGAGGTAAATCACTGTGTGAGAAAATCCCACTCTGTGTATCCGAGCGATTGGAAAACCCCAGCCTTTCAGGTTAGACGTTTAAACCTACTTAAGTTGTTACATTTCCAGTTCCCTGTTGCAAAGTTTTGATTCGTTTTCACAGTTCTGCTTGTGATGAAGTGCTTTGCTCAGCAATGTTTATCACATGGGTGTTTAGGCTTGTAAAGAAAGCATGGTCGATGCGCCACAAGATGGCATTTATTTAGTACAAAATTAGTACAAGTTATTGGCATTTTGAAGTTAAACTTGAGTATCATCTGAGAGCGTCATCTTATCTGTTTAAATTGTTTCGTGTTCAGGAAGTTTGAAACTGTAGCTTCTCAAGCTACAAGCTTGAAATTAGCTACAAGCTAACTACATAAAGGTATTTAAAACATAGTTAGCTACAACAAGTTGCTAACTACATTGAAGCTGTGCCTTATGCGTAATTGAGATGCCAATTTATTTTCACAAATAAGCTGTATTTATCTGCCACGTAAATAATAAGGGGTTTCTGAATGAATGACTCATATAAAAACAAAAAATACCCTGATTTATACAACAGTCGGAAACTTAGTGACAGCAGCATTTAGCTAAATATTATGCCACTGAAAAGAAGACCTAAAATGCTGTGTAGGAATATGGACAGTGAGTCTTATTTTTTTCTTTGTCCAAATGAACCAGTTCACTAAAATGAATCCAACTTCTCGTTGCTACTCGAGGAAGAGCTTTTGATTATGGCCTTAGTGCATTCATTAGTAATATATATATTTATTTGATAGAGCTACATGCTTCCTGTTGAACAAAGTAGCTTTTTACTGGAAAACCTACACTATTTTGGAAAAACAAAAAGGGAAAAAAAGAGAGGTTGTCATCTTGACTGAATTAGTGATTAAAATTAGTAACGTCGCTTTAAGTTAATTTCCTCGCTTTTAGTTAAGTTGTCAAAACAACATAATCGAATTGCTAGGTAAATTTCCAAATGATCAGCTGAAGTATTTATTTTTTTTGCTGCATAACTCATTATGCTCTCCAGTTATGACTTAACCGTGACACATATATGATGAAATTCTAGGTGACTCGGAAAGTACTGTAAGTAGGCGAATTTTGCCAGTGCGATTATTAAACACCCTCTCCAATACGTGGTTATTAATCATAGGTTATTAAAATATCATTTTCGCTATGATTGTTGTTCATGGTCTTCTTTTTTTATGTGAGTCATTGTAATGTGATGTTTTTAGTAGTTTTTCTGATTGTTTTTTTCCCCCGTTCTTTTGAACTCTACAGTAATAGCGTGCATTCACAATAAACATCAGGTTTGGTTGGGCCTGTATCCATGATTGTGCTCTTGCTGGAGGCGTTCTATGGCGGCTCCCACAAACAGCTGGTTGATCTTTTCAAGCAAAGTGTTGAAGACTGTGTAAGCTTCACTCTACCTGCGAAGAAATGGCACTGGAGGGCCAGAACTTCTGCTCTGTACTTCATGCAAGCTGTTCCAGCAAGTTCCTCGTACAGGTCAGCAGAGGTCATCAGTCTGGTTGTGTCCATTAAAGTAATTTTATAGGATTTTTTTTTTAATTCTACTCAATTCACATTTATTTGTTTAGCGCTTTTCACAATACATATAGTTTTAAAGCTGCTTTACAGAAAATGCATTACAATTTAGAGTAATCTGTTATCAGAGGTGACTGTGTCCAAATTATTATTTCAGAAATGTACATATACAAATCACACAATGTATTAATTTAAGTAATGTATTAAGAAACAATGAGCTCATGGAAGTAATGAACACATGTTAACAATGATTAGGATATATAGAAAAATTTGGAATGGCACATGTTGATCCAGAGTTTGCATCTTCTTAAGTCCTAGAGATAGGTTTAAGGATTTAAGAGATAAATATTTCAATATATAGGCCTACTGGCACAAAATTAGACATAAAAAAAAATCTATTTTATTGCATTAGATAAAGAATGTCAAAGGAAGTGTCATCTGCAAATAAATCTACATGTGCTTATTGAGTTCTCTTAAACATTTATGATAATTTACCAATCAAAGAACACCATTTTAGACGATTGCATGACCTTAAATGTTGTCAGGTTATGTATAATCGTTGTATGCTGCACATACTGACGTACTCAGTTCTACTGTACCTCATACTTCAAACACTTGTCCTCCCCCAAGTCCCATACTTTAAAGCCACATAGCTGTGGTTTCCTATTTACTGCAAAGCATGGCTGTGGATATTGTAGCTGTACAACTAACAGAACTTGCAGTAGCAAATATTTTACATGCACACATTTACCAAAACTTCAGAATTTTAAATTCTGTCTGAATCTAACACATTTCTGCATTTCCTGCACAACTTAACTCTAACCTTTATTTTGTATATAATTTTTTTTTTTTCGCATTATGTATATACACAATGCTTCTTATATATTTAGACCTAAGATTTTTACTAACTAATACTAATTTATTATGTGCTGCTGGTGTAAGTATATTATAGATCTAGAGCTTTTTGTTTTTTTTCTCAAATCACATGCATAGCTATCTAGCTATTGTCATCTTTTTTAAATGTCTACTAACACATCACAGTAGCTTTGTATAATAACAACAGTATAATGTGGTTTGACATTTTTACACGTAATACTAGGATGTTCTTAAAAGTCAAAAACAAGCTTTATCCAGTTAAAGATGTGTCTGGTACATGTGGGTACACAGTCACTATATGATCTCCAGATTAAATAGCTGATGCAAGATGAACACCAACGCTGAGGTAGATGGAAGTATAATTATAGCTACCTGTTTTAACTTCAACATAAGAACCTGTGTAATACTTTACAATAAGATTCATTTTATTAAAATCCGCATGACACAGAAGTTGGGATAGTCTTTTCTTCTCTATTGTGAAATATATCCGAGTGATTTTTTTCTCAAACAAGAAAAAATGTAGGGCAAGACTTGATTTTGTCCATTGGGAATTAATTGGATTTTGGACGGTTGTGGTTTGCTATTGTTTTGATGTCATGTGAGTGACAGGTTGTCCCGCCCTCACACCAGTAAACACGTCATCAGAGAAGAGATGTTGTTGATAAATCATTTAGAATAAATATGAAAATATTCCATACCCCCCCTTTAACATTACTTCAGATAAATCGGATATCATGAACTGACATTTTTTTTTATTAATCAGCATTTATTGTTCTAAATGAATATTAATTTATAAATATGCTAGTGTTTCATGTTCATTCAAAATATACCTAATGTTCATTTATACATATATATATCTAAAAATTTTTTTTATTAAGTGTAGAAATTAACATAAATCTAGATTAATAAATACTGTAAAATTATTGTTCATTGTTAGATTATGATATTAATGCTTTAACTAATGCTAACTAATCAAAATGTATTGTAAAGTGTTACATGAGTCATGCTATTTTCAATTTTACGATGATATTTTAAAATTATAATACAGGTAAGTGTGCCTGCACCTAAAGTGCACAACACTTATTATACACTACAGATTATGCACTTATATTACTTAATGTTACTGTGAAGTGTTGGTTCAAATAAATTTTCGAAAACTGCATAAACAAGGACACAAACACATTTAGAGACTAGGATCCGATGGGGACTTTCTTGCTTCCTTTTAAGGGACGGAGAAACCGCAGGTGGGTGGGGGAAGCCCTGAGCATTCCTTCAGCTGCAATCTCATCTCGCTGCACTCGAAGTTAAGCAAAAGGCGAAACATACATTTCATTCCTGAAATCAGGTATCAAATATGCGCAGTCATTACCCTTCACGTGTCAACCCTCCTGAATGCACTTTAAAAATATATAAACTGTTTGGCCATTTGCAACTTGCCCTCATGGCGACGAAATATTTGAATGTGGTCCGTTTGATTGAATAGTGATTGTCAAAATGATTCATCTCTCCTCATGCTTGTAAAACAAAATAATGAAGAGACACTAAAGCTACATTAACACTTTACAATATGGTCACATTAGTTAATGCATTAACTAACATTAACTAGCAATGAGCAATACATTTGTTACAGTAATCTGTGTAAAAATACAATTGTTTATTGTTAGTTCATGTTAGGTCAGGTCCTTAAAACAATATTAACAGCTAAAACTTTTGATTACTTTTGATAAAGTATTTTCATAAGTATTTTAATTTCATAACTAACGTTAACATATGAAACTTGTTTGTAACGTGTTACCAAAACTACAGTACGCTGAAAGCAATGCTTGCTTTTCCAGATTTGCACCTTTGATAATGCATTTACAAACCTGACTCAGCACAGAGCAGCTTGCCCACCCACTATGTCTCTTATCTTACAGGTTCTCACAAGCCAAAACGTCTGGTTTAGTTACGGTTAATAGTTTATGCTGGAAAAAGTCAGTGGGCGACAGTTACGGTTACGTCACAGTTTAATAAAAGCCAACAATGGCTCCTGTGAAGGATTGTTTACTCACCTTGGATGAAGTTTATATCTATCGAGTGCAATAATGTGAGATGAAACTATTTTTTTTAAAGTTCTTTCCACTGAAATAGATGAGTCAGATTTAGCTTTTGGCCTTTGGTGGGCCTATTGCTCATTAAGGTTTCTACAACCAATACCGTTTACCATATGCCTACTTATCAACCACATCAACCGGACTGACCTAAAAAGATGCATTAGACTCGAGTGTCTGTCCTCACCTCCAGTTCAAAGGGAACCAAAGTAAGCCTTCCTGTTTCATTATTATTATCACTTGACAATTTCAAGAGGAAATCAAGACTAAAAATAGTAACTTCCATCATCTGGTTTGATTTCAGAGTTGTGTGCAAGCAAGGATTTGGGAGGTGCCGTTCGGCGCTCGTCCTGATGGAGTTGAGGAATGGAGACGTAATCCTGCAGCACAGTTACGAGGGCACGGGGTGGTAGAAGTTGCCCCTTCACGCTGATCTTAAAGCAGCGTGATTGGTTTTTCGTATAGTTAAGATTAGGAATTGGTTAGGGGGAGCTGGTCGTAGATTAGCATAAAAGGGACACTTCTGACAGCGACAGAGTCACGGTCGCGAGGCCGCGGGCTCCCCACATCAAAGAGACTGGCGAGCGGGCTGGAGGGTTAGACTGACAGGCGGTGGGGGCTTAGAAAGAGGGGGCTGGGTTCATTTAGGGAGACCAGAACTGAACTTCAAAGCCCTTGTCCCATGGCTCTTAGCACATACAAGGGTAAAATTTTCAATGGTCCCCTACTTGTGTATATAACATCTTAAAGGAGTGTTCATTAACCTCAATAATGTTTCTCTCAGCATGGAGTGTGAAGAGATTTCTGTGTCCTCTTGTGTTTCAAATGATGCATTTTTTCTTTTGCAGATCTAGGATTTCATTTTTTACTCTTAAGTCAATTGAGACCTCTGTCGCAGGCTTTTTATACATTTTTGCATTTCAAAAAGACAACTTTTTTCAATGTTAGTTATATTTACATTACTGTTCAAAAGTTTGGGGTCAGTAAGATTTTCTTTTAAAGAAATTAATACTTTTATTCAGCCAGAACATGTTAAATTGATCAAATGTGAGAGTAAAGACATTTATAATGTTACAAAACTTTCCTATTTCAAATAAATGCTGTTCTTTTGAACTTAATATGCAACAAAGAATCTTGAAAAAAAAATAAAAATAAAATGTCCACAAAAATATTAAGCAGCACAACTGTTTACAACATTGATAATAAGAAATGTTTGTGTCAAATCAATGACATTTAAGACTGTAGAAATGGCTAAAAGTCATTACATTAACATAAATAAAGAAAAATAATATGAATAATTTTGAATAAATCTCAAAATACTCAAATATGGGTTAAAAACACTTACAACAGGAGCTCACACTCTGAAAAGTATCATAAGGACCGTTTTGACTGGAAATGTTTGCAATTTGAATCTCCCAGAGTGCCAAAATCACACATGATCACTGCATAGGCTACTGACTGTTTAGCATCAAATCCAAGCAGGGAGGTTTTTTTTCTTCAGTTCCCAAAATGATTATTTAATAATTTTTCAAATTGCAATGCCTTGAAAAAGGGGACATTAGCGGACATTTTTTTTCACGTTGCAGCAAGCCTTTGTGGTCAGAACAATTTTTATGTTACAATGAGTATCAATGCTGAGTATCAAAAAGTCTGTGATGCAGTATTGCTATTCAAGTGGTGCCATGGCAGACAGTGAACTAATGGTTCCTTCTTTTATCTGTTTTTTCTTTCTCTGTCTCGCAGGGTTTTGTTCACAAGCTCCGTTCTCAATCTTGCTGAGCTTGTAGCCCTTCGGCCCGATCTCGCTCATCTTAAGAAGGTTCTCTACTTCCATGAGAACCAGCTGGTCTATCCAGTCCGCAAGAGCCAAGAAAGAGACTTCCAATATGGCTACAACCAGATCCTCTCATGGTAATGGCAGAGTCTGATGAACTTTACAAAAGTACTTGTGGAAGAAAAACATACCTTTTGGTTACCAGACATATCTAATGTGCTGGATATTACACATGCTAGATTTAAAAAAATAAATAAAAATCATAGCACGTGGTGTGTAATTTCAATTTCATTATTATTTTCCACTATAGAAAAAAAGAATATGCAAATTTGTGCAGAAATTAGTATATATAATATATAATAAATAATATAAATTAGTTTAAGGTGAACAAAAGTTACTCTAAATAGTTTCGTTGATGACTAAATATAATTTATAGTAGTATGGCAGTATATATGCCTTTTTTTTTATTCAAAGCTTATAACATTAGAAATGGTTGAACTAGAAATTTCCCAGATTTTGATTTTCAGAAATCTGGTCACCTTATCGTATGTTAGTACAGTGTTTCTCAACTCCAGTCCTCGGGACCCACTGCTCTGCACATTTTGTATGTATCCCTTATTTAACGCACCTGATTCAGATCATCAGCTCGTTAGGAGAGACTCCATGACCTGAACTGAGTGTGTCAGGTAAGAGAGACATACAAAATGTGCAGAGCAGTGGGTCCCGAGGACTGGAGTTGAGAACCACTGTGTTAGTATATCAGTACACTCTAAAAATACTGGGTTAAAAACAACCCAAGTTGGATTGAAAATGGACTGACCCATTGGTTGTTTTAACCCAACTTGGGTTAAATGTTTGCCCAATGTGCTGGCCAGTTTTATTTAACCGAACTATTGTTTAAACATTACAATATGGCTGGCTCAAAATGAACCCAAAATAGATTGGAAATTAGAAATCAGGCACATAATTACTAGAGGCAACAATAATAATCAAAAGGTGAACATTTATTAATAAGCAATTTAATAAATGTTTATTGTTTAATTATTATTAAGAAATGTTCATTTATTAAACATATTAATGAATGTTAATTTCCAACATACTTTGGGTTCATTTTATGCAAGCAATACAGTAATTTTTAAACAATAGTTGAGTTAAATAAAACTACCCAGCGGGCAAACATTTAACCCAACCGCTGGGTTAAAACAACCTAATTGCTGGGTTTGTCCATTTTCAACCCAACTTGGGTTGTTTTTAACCCAGCATTTTTTAGAGTGTACAGTCTGTGTATAACAAGTACCATTTCTGTACCAGACTAGATTTTGATTCACAAAAGAGACAGTGTGTCTGAGACAGAATAGTTTATCATGTGCGTTACTTGGCATGATGTGATTGGTTAATTATGGGATCGTATAATGGCGCTCTAATTCTTAAGAACTCAATGTTTTAAAGCCTAATGTCATAATCAATCTTGATGCTTGAAAGAAAGGGTTTTAAGAGCTCTAATTGGAATACATTGTGATTGTTGTCTGTCAGAGTATCATGTCAATAATTCAAAGGCCCTTTGCTTGCTCAACTTTATTAACGTGGCAGAACAGTGACACAAAAAAGAGCTTGGCTCCTCTAATTCACTCTCTAATTGAGCGCAATGCAGTGATTGATTCTGGCAATTGGGGTTAATCAGTGTGCCATTTAAAAACATGGTGTGTTTGTGTCTGTGGATTCTAATCAACATGTATTAGATATTTTAAGTGACTATTTACTGTAGACGTCTGCTAAGTGCGGCTTTCCATATGCAAGTGAAGTTCGCTTTTCAAAACATATGTTGTTTTTAATAACGCTCATTTTTGAGAATTAATTAAGGAGCATTATTCTGATAGCTATTGTGACATTTTGTGGCTTTGTTTGTCAGTGTTTTTCTTCCTTCATCATCTGAAATGACAATGTTTTCCCAGTCTGGTTGCGGATGTGGTGGCGTTCAACTCCTCGTTCAACATGGAGTCCTTCCTCTCCTCCATCTCCACCTTCATGAAGACCATGCCCGACCATCGGCCCAAAGATCTGGACCTGCTAATCCGACCCAAGTGCCGTGTCCTCCACTTCCCGATACACTTTCCTGATGTCACAAGGTCTGTTCTTTATATCCCTCACCACAGCCTTCTAGGGATCACTCCTCCACTGATTAAAAAATGTGCTAGCAAGTTCACTCTTAATCCGCCCCCAAAAGCTGATCGCGTATGCAAGCGTGGTTAATGGCAAGTGGGCAAAGTTGTGTAAGAAAGTGATTAGAATAGACAGCTTTAATATCCTGTGTGGATCACTTGACACACTCCGGCTACAGATACGTGCTTGTGCTTGGGCGCACATGCATGGACATACACAACATGCCCACTGGGACAGAAAGCGATTTCTTTGTGTTATAGTCTGTTTGACTGTAGATATTTGTGTTTGATTTTTGTGTGACTGAGCGACTGCATTATAATAATTAGTAAGGATTTTTACTTGGGGCATTTCATCTGCTTTAAATGTCAACAAATCAAACTACATTTTATTGGACAGGTTATTAAAATTCACCATGTTTCCAAAATCATTTTTTTTAGAAACCTTTTTGCTCATGTGGATGCAAGCAACTGTAGTGAACTGACTATTCATGCTGTGTCCATTAGTTAGTTATCATAACTTAAATTGAATTTTTTTTGTTTAAAAATAAAATCTTGCCTTTTGAAATTGCTTGAATAGAGGACAAAACCAATTAAAAGCAAATATTTAAAATGCGTGATGTCCTTGTGGTCTCACTCGCCTGTCCCTGAATTGATTTTTACTTTTATTTAGGGTCTCTGAGCACACTAGGGTCTTTTTCGCCCCTACAGCTTTAAAATATCACTGTGCTGCGTACTTCGTTTTGACTTGCGCAGTCTAGATTGGCTTTAGAATTTGTTTCTCGAACTGTCGTCTTCGATCAGCAAGCATGGGTGGTGCTTTTTTCATCGCCCCGTTCCAAAGCAATGTTAAGAATAAGTCGGCTAGAAGCGACTCCACGGAGGGGTCTGCATCCTATTACATTCCTAATGAACAGCAAGCAGGACGGAGTGGAACAATATTGTTAATTCATTTTGATTCAAGGCATTCTTGGGCTGGCTTATGTGTGCTGGTTTAAAGATTACAGAGGCTGTAAGCATGTAGTGCATACCATTTCACATCCTCCCATAGCCGTATAGCAGTCTTTGTCATTCTGATGTGCATGTCGCTATTGAATTAGAAATATGTGAAAAAGTTGTGGATTGCTTGCAAAATTAGTAGGTTTCATTATACAAACTTTATATAATTCTAAAGAGATCAGTTTGTGCCCATTCAAATATGTGAATTAAAATCTGAGGATTGAGGTTAGGTTTGATAATATATATATAAAAATGTATAAATACAAAAAATATTATAAATAAAAAAGAATTATATAATCA
>RJVU01002418.1:1477803-1494753 GCA_003731715.1 Anabarilius grahami | reverse complement strand
ATAATCAATTAATCAATCAATAAAGAAATATATTAATACAAATATATAAAACATAATTAGGTATTAAAATTATAAATAAAATATTTTATATGTACACACTCAAACACCCAATATTATGAAAGCGTAATCTATTCATTTGAATCTGAATCTCATATGTTCTTTATGTGTTAGCTCAGCATAAAAGTTTCATGTCATATATCATTATTACATTTTTCTGTTTTATATGTTTGCAGTTCATTACTTTTCTGCCTTCTCTTTGTTCTTTCAATCTGTATATCTAAAATGTTTATCTTCAGGTCTGAGCGGGGCATGTTTTCCATTATCTCTCTGATGCATGATTTTTTTTTTGGATTAGTCAGTTCTTTGTTGACAAAATCAAGATTTTTAATGCACACTTAAAAGAAATATCCAGCCGCTTTGTGTTTTCAAGTTTGTTTTTCGTGATTTAGAAGAGCCAGACCAGCACAGACCACTGAGGTCACGTTTCAGTGTTTGTCATCACTAAAACAGCTGTGTGTGCTTAGCTGTATTTTTTTTTATGCACCTATATTGATAACAAAGCTCTCCCTTTTCTCCTATTTACCAACCATCTGCAATACAATTTATCTGTAGGGGTTGCCAGGTTGACTATTAAAATTTATAATTTCTTTGAGCATAAACACTCCTTCCTTCTGTGTTAATTATGCCTACTATAGATTGCACCTTATACACAAAATAAAAAATAAAAAATGATAAGCTATTTCCTGAATTGTATTTAATATAAATAAAATATCAGAAATTGTGTTCAGCACAGATTCAGAACTTTTGTGTTCTTACCTGATTTGCATTATTCTTTCCATGAATCAGGCAATATCGTAGGGCTTTAACAGTTCAAATTACTCATGATTTGGTTTGTATCACGGTTTGATGATCAAACTACAAGTAGTTGCACAAATAAATACAATAGAGCAAAGATAAAAGTAAACAGTGCTTTTCAGGTTTTTTAAGGGATATATAACAGTACTTTTCAGGTAGAGAAATTGAATAAAGTAATCAAATATAAAATAAAACTGCATATAATATTCACTGTACAAAAGTTATCCAGTCAAGAGCATTGAACACAATTTAGAAGGGCCAGATTTACCTCATATTATGACATAGGCAAAATAAATTTTTGCCCTGCTTTCGGTTGAAAACCTCATATAACCAAAACTGCTACTTTTTAGGAAATGAAAAAACAACCAAAAAACAACAACAACAAAAAACACTGTACTTTTAAAATAATCAAACACTGTGTTATCAAAGTTTATATTGTGGCACTATATATGATCATACATTTGCATGTGTCATAACATTATTAACATTTCACCAAAATCCAGTTCAAATGAAGTTACAAAGTTTTTGACCAGCGAATGTCGTGTTTTTTCTGTTATTAGAATGGCTGCATTATTAGGTTTTCATGAACTTAGAGGTTATGAAGGTTATTGTAGCTGTAGATATGTGGCTGTTTTTTCTGTCATTTGGTCAAATTCTCATGTTATAAAAAGATGTAGTGCTGCACAGTCTATTTAAGGCAGTATTGGCTATGACTCGACCACAAAAGCTAGACTAAAGGCACCCACAAATTCAAGATAACCGGGCCGATTTTGGGCCCAATTCTTCCCTTCCGACAATCCTAGGTAATGTCCTGATTATCTTGATGGTTCTACAGATTATCTTATCAGATTTTTCTGTGGTGTGAAGTGTTAAGAGCAGTGTTGGGGAAAGTTACTTTTAAAAGTAGTGCATTACAATATTGCATTACTCCCTAATAAACATAACTAATTGAGTTACTTAGTTATTTTTTATGGAAATTAACGCATTACATTACTTTTGTGTCACTTTTTCTCACCTGGGCTGGGCTGGGCTTGCTTGTTTGTTTTTTAATAACAACTTTTTAATAAACATTCTATTTTTGGCAAATGAAAAGGCCCTTTTACACCAAAAGTGAAATGAATAAGCTTCAGGCTAATCACAAATGTGATGTTTATCTAAAGTCATTTTTGCTTATTGGTATGGTTGAATTGGATCATCGAAGGTCAGCAGCAAAGGCATTGGTTAATAAAGTGAGATTAAATACATAAAGTAAAATTCTGTAATTTAATAAACAAATATACTTTACTAGTTACTTGAAAAAAAAGTAATCTGATTACGTAACTCAAGTTACTTGTAATGCGTTAACCCCAACGTGATGGAAGAGTGATGGAATCTGCTCGCAAAAATGTCAGGGCTGCACCGATCTCAAATCGTAAATATCCAACAATGTTTACCATCAGAAATCCTGATGTGTGGGGAGGATCCCCGAGGACATGCACTCTGTAGATTGTCACGTGGGACGAAATGATACCAAATCAGAAAGTGAGCTGATGGAAGATGGAAGCATAACACAACTTCATCCAAACCTTTTTCTTTTTTCCCACAAATATTCTGTAAAAAGCAGTACAAACACTATTATCACCATTTCTTTTTGCCCAACATCTACCATGTTTGTTTATTCCAAAGTCACGTTTGACTGTGAGAGATTTTACGAGATTTCCCGTGTTCGCAGTCGGGAATCAGGTTGTTTGTGAATGGAATCTTGGTCACATTGTGGCACTCCACACACTATATTTATATTATACATACTATCACATATGGGACTTGCATTGAATCAGCATATTGGGAAGCCAGAATGTTCCCAGACAGAAGATTTATATGATGCAGGCTGTGGCTCTATCAGCGACTTGTCTCTTTCGCTTGCCATGCTGAACTGCAACACACCGACACGTTAGGAACTGTGATATCAGCTATAGATTTACATACTAACAGTTGATTGGACAGCTACTGTCATGTGAAATACATGCGGAGCATATCCATCAACAGATACATACGTTAGCGGAACTCTGTCTGTTTTATGCGTTATTATAGATGCCTCGTTAGATTAACCGCTGTACAAGTGCGTGTCGAACCGTGGGTGGAGAACGGTACGGTTCTGTTTTTTTTTGCTTTTTTTACGCAAACCGTTACACGCCTAATAGCATGTACAAATAAACAGCACTAAAAGTGGGCACTCTTAATTGAATTCCTCCTTCTGTCTTTTAGTGTTTTTATGTCTATGTGTGTGTTGTTTTTTTGTGTGTTTTGTTTCTGAGGGGATGAACGTGCCCCTACGCTTGGTTGGATGACAAATTTTCCCTGTGTGTAAAATGTGGGTTAAGACGACATTAGTAATGTTGGTCCACACTAGTGTGTGTGCATGTTTGTGAGTGTGTGTGTCCGTATCATGGGTAAGAGACGCTGTAAGTAAGCTGACACTGATGACGCAGGGCTCTCGCCTACAGTGTTTCTCAGCTCATTTTCAGATGGTAATTCGCCCCGTCCAAAGCAAACTCACAGAGTGTAAGGAAACGATTATATGCATGGCCAGCCATCCGTCAACATGCCCTGGGTTCTTTTCTCAGCAACCAACTTTGTCCAAGCCTTTTAAGAATTTAAAAATATTCCCAGAGACAAACAAGAGAAGAAACAGAGTATTTGATATGAAATATCTCGCAGGTGGGCTCCCGTTGGTCCCTTGTTTATGTGATGCATATTTCTTTCATTCTTTTGTTCTTTTTCTGGCAAAACAAACAACAAAAAGTAGTAAAATTTTTATAATTCTGAAAATATGGCTCTAGTGTCATACCATATTCACAAACAGATGCTGTTGAAAACAAAACAAAGACTGAAAGATGTCAAGAATATTGATATGAAACGTACTGTATAGTCACGAGAGGACAGCCCAGAAAGGTTAGTATAAGGAAACTCCCTTTAAAGTAAATAAAGTACAGGGTTAGCCCGCAGTCACCATCCCCATTTAGTGGAGAAAGATGGAGAAAAATAAACAAGGTAAAAGAAACCTCAGAATGAAAACATCTTTTGTAATATCTCATTGAATGTAGCATAATCCAAAGAAATCTCTCTTTTAAAGGCTTCTATTCCCTCGCAGTGTCCTTTGGATCAACTTCATCAGACCTCACTTATTAATTGGCTTTCTGCGTATAGCCGTAATTCAATCTCGATTGACCCTAGTGAGCAGGAGCCCAGCTGAGAGAGGCCATACCACATCATCAATCACCAAAATCCACAACGCTGGTGGCCCCTATTAAAGGCCAGTCTTTGTATTAAAACACAACAGGCCAACTGGGCATGTTTGCATAAAGTCACATGACAATCAGGTGTCCTTTCAAGAGTTTCAGCCCTACGGAGCCGCCACATCACAAAGACACTCCTGGAAAGACTCGAATGTAATGCTGCTCTGATTTCCATTGTTCTCCGCTCTGGCAGAAGAGTGAATTTGGTTTCTATAGCACTTAACTGGCATCAGATGTTTGCAGAAAGTCCCACGCACCCGATTGGAGTGGTAAGATTGATGGCCAGCACTGTATTGATCCCGATGCTGTGATCTAAAACAATGACAGTTTCCCCTAAGACGGGGACCACAGTGCTATCAAGCTCATCGAAGGGAAAATCCATCACAGGAATCTCTCGCTAGACTCTCGTTGTCAGGCGGACCAGGTTTTCATTAGCCCATTTAACTCAGCACAGATAACTGAAGCTACTTTTCAAAGTTGGTGGGGAAAAGAGGGTATTTGGCTGCTTTTTAAAAAGCAGTTCAAAGGCATGGATGTGACTCTCTGTAAGGCGGCCTGCCGCCAATGACTGACTGGCGGAGCGATTCTGTTACTGAAGCAGATGGCAGGATATCCTGCTGTAGAGATTGTCTCAGAACGGTTCAAAGGGAACAGCGCAGTGGAAATTATGCGCCTTGGTCCCATATCGAAGTAATAAAGTCGCATCAAAGACGCCGATTACCTTGTTACATAAAACAGTGCCACGGCTTCATAGTTGTGTGGGTTACATTATTTAATTGAAGCGAGCGGGTGTGTTTTTGTAGAAATGTGTGTAGAACATTGAGTTGTGGACTTCACTCAGTGATTTCATCCATGGACAGCTGAGGAAACCATTCCAATGTATTGGAAAATTTGCTGTTGGTCCAGCGCAAGCATGTTTTGTAAATACGCAAAACTAATAAAAGCTGCTTTTGTGATATAGCTGCAATGTATCTGCTGATGTTGAACTTCTGCTAATTCTGCTTGTCATACTTGCTGAGGTCCCCGTGGAGGCTTTGATTATCACTGTACTCCCTCAGAGTCGGTAGCCACCAGCGGTCAGAAACTCATCACTTGGCACCCGAGCTCCAAATCCTCATGCGCCTTGCTACTCATCCTGTAGCACTCTCTTTTTTGATTGCTCTTAAGCCTTAATGTGGGCAGGATGGGGTGATGAGGAGATGGGCTTTCTTAATCAAATCGCTGAGCGTTTAATCTTGTCGGTGAAACATCTGGCGGGCACCTTTTCTCATTTGTTTCTTTGACATCGGATTCCACCACCTCGTGCTTGGAGGACATTTTCAAAAGGGATCTCTATCCTTGTGGCACGAAGACTCTTCAGTATGTGCCCTGTGAAAATAATCCAATGGTAAAGCCCAAAGGTATGGCATGTGTCTGATCTCCAGCTCACGTGTGCCAGGAACGAACCACAATTGAGTCCATATGGTGCTTTCAAGTGCTAGGAGCGAACCATGATAAATAGGAATGAATCAAGGATAAAGCCCCTGGCTTCAGAGATTTGTCCCAAGCAGCTGGCTTGTGGCCATAGGTTTTACCATGATGCAATCAGGACATGCAGGTATTTATAAAACACAAGTAAAAATATGCCTTCTTTGATTGTTTGCTCTTGACAAGGGTAAATATGTAATCAAGTGCATTACCAGGTATGAATTTTCTAGTCTCAAAAGACATTAGACTAGGGATGGGCGATATGGCAAAAAAAAATAAAATCTTTTTTTTTTTTTTTCAGAAAGATTGACTGATTCATGATTCCGTGTTTTTTTCTGTTTAACTAGTCAACTTAAAAACGTAACTACAATATGATTCAAGTAACATTCTCTTTATTAACCATCTGGTTAAAAAACTTCTATTCCAAGTGCACCACACCTGAAGTGATCATTATGGTGTAAATGTAAAACAAATGACTAATTTGTTAGATATCTTTGCAGAAAATATGCATAAAATATGAAGGAAAATGGTGTACAAACTTATCTTAAATCCTATATACTCAAATAATATAAAATAAGGAAAATATTAAATATTTCTTAGCCAAAAAGTAATAGCAATAAATAACAACACCTTTCAGCCTGTCACCATCATGCAAACATGCAATATCAAACATACAGATACAGTAGTAGTTCTTTACAGGTTTTTGCATTCCATTGCACTATTTTTCCTATTGTTTTTATGTTTGGCGGACGTGTTTGGCTGTTGCACTCATGTCTCGCCTCTTTTGCAGCGTCTCACCCATGAAACGGCATTCTAAAAATGTGTCCGTCAAGTTAAAAAAAGTAAAAAAACTGTAATTTTGACCTTCAACCGTTTGGAGGCCATTGAAGTCCACTATAAGGAGAATTATCCTGGCATTTTTGCCTATTGTTCTGTCTCTATGGAAATACCACCTTTACACACATTGTTATAACTTACTTATGATCATTTTAAACTAATTTCAATCTGCTATCTTCCATTAGGCAAACATATGTCTTTGTTTAGAATAAAACAATACATTGCCACTGTTAACATCTAACATCCTACTACAGGAAAAGATTGTTAGATGTGATGAACAGCTATGTGCTTGTGACTAAGATGTCGAGGATTTGTTTGAAGTGATCAGGCTGTTATGTGTCTGTTTCACATGACAGATGTCATAGAATGAGCAGATTTTGACACAACTGCACAAGCCATGTCAGATTTGGTAAGCCAAATGCAGATTACATAATATGGAAAGTCTGTCATTGCTAACGCATACCATAACCCGATACAATCATATCCGTCATCATCTGCGTTAAATGAAAATGGGGCAAGGCTGTAGTGCCGCTGGAAACCTCTACTAGCCTTCTGTTTGGTTACCTCCTGTGACCTACTTTAGCTGTACTGCATGTCAGTCTTTGTCATTAAAATTTGGAGTCCTCGTCCCAACGCCCTCAGAGGTATGATATTTTTATTCTCAGTGTCACGTAGGGTAGACTAAAGTCCAGGATGTGTGCCACAGTTGGGACAGGAAGTTTGGCGTTTGACTATGAGGTCAGTTGGTAATAATGAATGTAGATGTTAATGTGCAGTAATGACCTTCTCTGT
Source organism: Anabarilius grahami (assembly GCA_003731715.1). NCBI lineage: Eukaryota > Metazoa > Chordata > Actinopteri > Cypriniformes > Xenocyprididae > Anabarilius > Anabarilius grahami. The sequence continues at coordinate 1,487,527 of RJVU01002418.1, read as the reverse complement.
CCACATCTCAGAGGCTCTCTTCAGGTCTCCTGTGCCCATCATACCAGACCTCTGTCAAGCCACCCTACAGGGCACCCACACTGATGAGACTAATGCTGGCCACCGTGCTTTCAAAACGACACACTTGGCCGCATTAAACCTTTGCGTGATCGGTCGCTTTCGCTCAGTGGGCAGAGAGTGTTATAGGGATGTTTCAGGTTCATTGTAAGTTAAGCTGAATTGACAGTGTTTGTGGCATAATGTCTGTTACCACCAAAAATAATTTCAAATCCTCAATTTTTTTTAAGAAAAAAGAAAACATCATGGTTACAGCATCATAAATGGTCCTGATAGCATACAGTTTATAGCCACAAAACTTAAATATTGTACACTGCCATTCAAAAGTTTGGGGTCTGTAAGGCTTACTAAGGGGGATGGAATTATTTGATAAGAAATGCGGTAAAAACAGTAATATTATAAAATAGTTTTACAATTTAAAATAACTGTTCTTTTTGAATATATTTTTATTCCTGTGATGCCATGCTGAATTTTCAGCATCATTATTCCAGTCTTTAGTGTCACATGATCATTCAGAAATCATGCTAATATGCTGATTTGATGATCAAGAAACATATCTTTTTTATCATCAACAGTTGTGCTGCTTAATATTTTTTTGGAAATCTTTTGTAACATTCAAAAATGTATTTAGTTTGGTATTAATCAACATTATGCAACAATTGAGTTTAAAGGGTTAGTTCACCCAAAAATTGAAAATTCTGTCATTAATTACTTACCCTCGTGTCGTTCCACAGCCGTAAGACCTTTGTTAATCTTCAGAAGACAAATTACGATATTTTTGATAAAATCCGAGAGGCATATGACTCGTCCATAGACAGCAAATTAACCGACACTTTCAAGGTCCAGAAAGCTACTAAAGACATTGTTAAAAAAAGTCGACGTGACTGCAGTGGTTCAACCTTAATGTTATGAAGCGATGAGAATACTTTTTGTGCTCAAAAACAAAATAAAAATAACAACTTTATTCAATAATATCTTCTCTTCTGTGTCATTCTCATACGTTGTTTACGTCCAGCGCTCCTAAGTTCTACGTCAGAATGCCGACTCATTATTGGCTGGGTGACTTTCTATAGAATCACATGCATGCGTCGTGCTGCTCATGTGATCAGCTTTGGCCAATACTGAGCCGGCATTCGGACGTAAACACGGAAGACTTCATTGGGCTTACTGCAGCAACTGCTTAAGGATAATGACAGGGAAGAGAAGAGATTGTTGAATATAGTTGTTATTTTTGTTTTGTTTTTGCGCACAAAAAGTATTCTTGTCGCCTCATAACATTAAGGTTGAACCACTGCAGTCACGTCGACTGTTTTAACAATGTCTTTAGTTCCTTTCTGGACCTTGAAAGTGTTGGTTACATATCTGTCTATGAACGAGTCATATACCTCTCGGATTTCATCAAAAATATCTTAACTCGTGTTCTGAAGATGAATGAAGGTCTTACGGGTGTGGAACAACATGAGGGTGAGTAATAAATAACAGAATTTTTTTATTTTTGGGTGAACTAACCCTTGTAATGAACCCAGTTACTTTAAGCTGTCCTGAGCTACCCAGAAGAACTGCCCAAACTGCCGGAGAAAGTTTGCACGGCTCACACGTAGCTCTCTCTGCTTCTGAGCCGTCACAACGGCCAACCTCAAGATCAATGGAATTTTTCATTAGCCTGGGAAAAAGAGACCGCTTGTGATTATTGCCAATAAAGGAAATTAGATGAAATGATTTTTGACTTTGATTTTCTTTCCTCCCTCTTTTCCCCAACCATCCTTTCACATTTAATCAAATGCAAGGTAAAAGTCATCTCTGAAATTGCGCCTGATTTATAAATAAGCTAATTGGTGGCATTCTCCCTCTCCTGTCAGTGGACAAGGCTGTGTTTTTATTGCCTAGTCAAAACCTCCTCATGTAATTTTCAAAATGGCCCTCGAAATGAAATTTTCCTCCCAGCAAGCAAGGCAGCTCCATCCCTCATACCTTGCCGCAACCACCTTCTTGTCATCTCTTTAGTGCAGCTTTATGTAGCCTGGCTCCCCTGTCCACATCTGTTAGTTAATTCATCCATTGCGAAACTCTTCCCTGGCACTTTTATCAATGGCTAATCTAATGGAGGTGAACTGTTGAGTGACTGCTCTCATTGATACTCTGTCTTTCTCAGGGACGTTTGGAGAATAATAATGGCACCGTTTCATATTTGGATAGCCATTGATCGCTGCAGAATGCATATTTACTGAGATGGATACGGGATTAGAGCATTGCGTCTGAAACTACAACTTCAAAAGAGCGAATAGCGAATGCTCTGTGGACAGTTATTCTGTGGCTTTAACAGCTTTCTTTGAAGGTTCTTCCATACACACCACAATTTACCTATCTGTATTTGACTAACGCTTCCCCAACTTGATTTCGTCTACGTAAATGAAAGTGCAGTCAAAATGCACAAACACATCCACGCTTGTGTCCTGTACCCGGAAACGCTTTCAACACAGTTGGGAGGATAAAGAACCAATGAGAAAAGGGAAATAAAATGCTGTTTTCTCTTCTCGTATAATTATTTATGACTGGTACACAACTAACTTGGAAAAAGTGGGCGGTAGAAATACACCCAACATTGTGGTGAGTCGAGGCAACCATCTGTATGTAACTCAGAGAGAAACTCTCTTTACACTCGACTGCCTTTACAGCCCCTTTTTGTTTTGAAGTCGATGAGTTCTCCAGCACTTGGAAGGATCCACATATATTATAAACATATTGTGGGAAGTCGTGCTAAATCGGTTAGTAGTTCGTCATGTTGTATTGCTTCCCTCTGCCACAGAGACTTTGGCTCACTGAAATATAAGTGCCACTTAGGACATCCTCTTTATTCAAGCCAATTTAATGAACTGAACTATTGCATTATCTTTATTTCATTTATTATTTTTAATTTTTTTACTTCTATATTTTATTTCATTTTTCCTTCCAAAATGTGCATTGTTGCAGAGTGGCAAGATCTACTGTAACTGTAATGAAAGCATGCATCAGCAGCCAAGTGTTTGCTGTTAGTGATCTGCTCATTAATCTTTGGAAAATTTTGTTGCGTCATGAATATCTTGAATGGCTTTTGTTTTGGACTTATTCAATCTGGACTAAAGATAGTGCCATATATCTGTCATTTCTTAAAGCAGTACAAGGTTGTTTCTTTTTGGATTTTACCATTGCCTTCGGTTTTTCTCCACTGCAAAAAATAATAAGCGCGTCAGTAAGCATGGGGGAATCTCGCTCTCAAGCAGCTAATTGGCTTGCGTCCATCACACAACCTACAATTAGGACTCGCAGTGCCATAGAGGCTGCGCATGGGCTGTGCAGTCGCAGAGAACGGAGAAAGTGCTTTCTGCATTTTATGGATTGCTTTTGGCAGAGAATTATGTGAAAATGTGACTTGTTTTAACTTCTTTAACTTGTAATAATCATCGCGGTTGCAGAATACATCAGTCCGACTGTGTGCTCGACATTTTTTAAGGCCGTGGAGAGAGAAGTGCCACATGAGGGCCCCTTTTTCTTTTTTAAAATGTGGTTTTAGTTACCTTCTTTGTTTATTTTGCTCAAACATGTAATGTTCTGACTGGTGTAGCATATGAATTATTTGCTCCTTATGTTGTTTTTCATTATAGAAATCAGTGAAGGTTCGAGAAAAACATATTTGAATTAGGAATGTGTTTACAGTCATAGTGTGTTTTTAATCCTTTCTCTTTAAATAAAAAGTTTTTCCAGTTTCTCTTATGTTGTTTTATAGGGCTTTTCCCCTTTCGTCCTCAGATTCCTCCCTGCACACAAACGTCTCAGGCATTCAGTGCGGTGTGATGATATCCACGCTCAGGCTGCTCAAAGCCACATTCAAACAACAGGTCCAAGGTAACACACTATAGCACTGAAGGCTGTTTGTGCATTACAATGGCTAAGACTGGTTATTTCTTGAGTAAATGTTGGGGGCCTTACTAATGATCTTATAATAAACTTTAGCAGTTGTCCAGACCTCACGATAGACTCTGAGCCACCTGAGAAGATTGTCAATGTGGCAGGGACGCAGCAGTCCTTGAACCCCATGAGTGTCACACCCCATCAAGAGACGGTGGGGAATCAGCCAGTGTCCTGTCCGTATGATGATCAGAGAGAGAGCCTTCGGCCACTCCACATAGTCTGGCCACATCGCTGGTAAGATGTTCATGAAAACATTAGAAACATTTATTCATCAAGAGCTCATCTAACATGCATTTATTTATAGAAATTTGGATTTAACAAAATACTTTCAATATTTCACTTATTCTTTTCATTAACTTTTTAACATTAACTGACTGATTCTTCATTTACAATTATAATGAATTTCAATACAGAGTATTTAAAGACATTTATTCATCTTTGGGCACTTTCAAACTTTTAGACTTGCTTGCAAAACATGTATATACTTTAGTAAAACACTCTTATATCATTTGTGTTTGATAACATTATGTGGTTAGATGACTAACTTTTTTAGAATAAAATGGATGACTATTTGTCTTTCTAAGGCCATCATATCTAGCATTTTTTTGTATACTTAAATACACAGAATGCATATACTATATTTCAGACTTTCGTGAATTTGTTAAAAATGCATTTTCACACACTATAATTATTGGAATAGTTTATGATTATTTCTCTTTTTATATATATATAATCATAGAGTTTAAAATGTAATATTTATTTCGTGAACTTTTGTCTGAGGCAAGGGTACAACAATAAAATGTTAGGCATAAGGCATTTAAAAAGTAGATAAAATAAATAACCAAGGCATGGTAAAATAAAGAGTTTTATGTGATCTTTGATTGTTGTCATAAAAATCAACCCATAGTACATGAAAGTGCTGACACCTGTATTCCATACAATTGTGGAAACTGCAGAATTGAAAAATTCTATGTTGAAATAATAGCTTTTAGCTTTCACTGTTCCCACTAAACAAAGCACTGTAACGCGAGGACCTTGTTTCTCAGCAGACTTCAAACACATGCGACATGAAAGCGCCTCAAACATCAACCTGTATACAACTACCATTCTCTGAGTTATTTGCTTTGGACTGTCCAGGGAATTGTTTGACAGTACGGCAGAGGCATGGAAAATGGATAACATGCTTGTTTTGGTACAACATGCATAGATAGACCACTGGTTTGAAGCAGTTCTAAGCGTGTAATGTGTCCACCGACCCCCTCGATGCTTGATTTCAGTATCATCTCATCGTTTCTCAAAATAAGTCTTGGCGAAAGCCACCGTTAAAATATTATCAGTGACATCGGTGTTCGATTCCTCTCATAAAACATGTAAAAGTTTGTATGAACAGAATCTCAATTGTAGAGACGACAACAGAAGAGAACGTCTGTACCATTGAGTTTTGTTCACAGGGACTGATGGGGGAGGGATGAGAAAATATTTTATTGCCCACAGGATTGCTCTGTGGTTTTTGTTGAAGTTTAAATATCTTCCACTCCCCATATTTTAGACCTCCTCTTGGCATGAGTGGAAACCAAACAGCATTGTATCTCTACCTCATCTGCCATGGGCTGAAAAAAAAGGAAAAAAAGAAACTGTTGCTCAAGCCACATATTTCTCCCATGACTCTTTGCTCATCTCTTGGCAGTGATGATATGTTTCCTTACCAAAAAACACCCATAAATCAGATTAACAACCGAAAAGACCACCGGTGTGGAAGTTTGATGCTGGCACAGGGATTTTGCAATGTTTGTTTGTGTTATGTATCTGTCATTCACCTACTCTTGTATCAGTAACAAAAGCGCCCATTGTGTAATCTCTTCAAAACTGAGCAAAACACAGATGGATTAGCGCTGTTAACATCCGTGCCTCGTAAACGTTGGCTTTGGTCCGAGTTAAATTGGGATTTACACGGGGCGAGAGCTGCTGGAAAATAAGAAGGGGCTTGGATTATCTTTGACAGTGTGTCCCATTTCATCCTTTTTCCTTTTTTTCCAGCCTCTCTTTTTGTCATCATCACTGGTTGCAGATTGTTAATCTCCATGTGGCCTGGATAGGTCTTCATCCGTTGGATTACAGGACTGTCTTATTGCAGGCGCTGACCGGGGCGTATGGTCAGAAAGGGCAGCTGTTTGCAGGTGCATGTGATGAGGGCTTAAATTTGCTTCTGAAAAGCCCATTTACCTAAGAGGGCAACCTTGTTTTTCACGGTGACCAGCAGGCACATGTTCTTACCAAANGTTATGTGTGTAAAAAGAGAAAGCAAAAGTAGGTAAAAAAGTAAATAAAAACACAATCTAAGCGGAGCGACCTGGACGGCGACCGGACTCAGCGGCGCCATCTTGTAGAATCGCCATCTTCTGGGGCCTCTCTTGAAATCCAGACATATTTGTGTATCTCTCGTTCTTCTCAGACTGTGCAGTGGGCACTAATGACCAAGTAAAAAAGACTGACGCGTCACCACACTCTGCTGGCATGGATCGTGACTTGTTCCACAACTCCTCCTGTGCCCTGCTCATCGCCACAGCAGTGCCTCCGAGACCCCCATTAGAGAGGGATGGTGCTTGGAACGACATGATATGTTGGAATTTTGAAAACGGCACAAAGGATTTAAAGCCGACTTGCAAGCAAAGGCAGAATTCCAGAAAATATTTGACTTTTGATGTTTGCACACAATTAAAACTAATGAATCAGGGTCGCATAACAGTAGAGAAGTGGAAACAAATCGTTTACTGACAGTCGAAATGTAATGAAAGAAAGTCAGCACATACATTTTCACAGCCGTTTGTGTATAGTTACCCCCTTATTAGGACCCCAGCATGCACCCCTCCCTGTGGAGGAACAGTGAGAACGATCGACACGGTCATGGTTTGTTTTGTCTTGTTTTACCGGAGGCTTTGCCTCTGCTATTTTCAGCTGACCCTAATCAATCCCCAGATAACTGAATCCTGGGCTTTCAAGAACCCCATTAATTAGCCCTTTCGCTTCCTTCTGATTTGAATCCTTTAACGTCATGCTTTTGCAGTAAATAGAGTTTGAATTTTAAAACATGCACCTCATGGGTGCGACTTAAAGGGGAATATTTAATCATAGCTGTCTAAATGAGAGGATCATATTCTTTTAAGTGGTACCGGATGACTGCTAATGAGGATTCGCCGGGTCCCTGCAGAACCCTTTTTTCGTATTTGTTTTATTTGGTTTCTGTCTCATTGCACTCTAAGGTCAAAGGGTAAGAAAACTGCCTATTTTAGTATTGGGAAGTAACACACACATATTTACGTGGGCATTTACACTACCGTTTAAAAGTTTGGCGTCAGTAAGATATTTTTCTTGTTGTTGTTGAAAGAAATTATTCAGCAAGGGTGCATTAAATTGATCAAAAGTTACAAAAAGATTTATATTTCTCTCTGTGTTTGTGTGTGGTTCAGGTATTCCCTACGTTATAGGGACAAAATGTCCTTACAAAGATGGCAATATTCAAAATCCTTGTCCTTGTGGGGAAATTTTTTTTTATCCCCATGAGCAAAAACAGCTTATAAATCATCAAATTATGTGTTTTGAAAATGTGAAAATGCAGAAAGTCTTCTGTGATGGGTAAGTTTAGGGGTAGGTTTTAGAGATAGAATATATAGTTTTTAAAGTATAAAAATAATTGTCTATAGAAAGTCCCCATAAAACATGATAACCCAATGTGAGTGTGTGTGTGTGTATAATTGTATTAAATGTATTTAATAAATTATTTAATGGATTTAAAAAATAACTTCATAATATAACACATAATAAATGTTTCATAATAATAAATACAAGTATTTATTATGAATAATGCTTAGAAAGAAAGAGCAATCTTGATTGATTTTTGTGGTGTGTGTCTACACTAGCGGTATAATCATCCATGTTTGCCACTTATCATTAACATCTGCATTTAAAATGTCCCTTAAGTGTAGCTTCTAGAAAGTTTCTAATAATTAATCACTAATATGCTTGTTTTGTACGTTTATTAATCTGCATTAATGCCCAGACCAGCATCAGCCGCAAGTGCGTTTTAGTGAACTTGTGTTTGTGCGGGTCTCCACTCTTCCAGTTTTAGTGCGAGAGGCACGTTGAGCCCCAACAATCCCTGCATAACATAACTGACATATTAATTAACCCTCCGCTATGCTGTCAGTAGGAAATAAGGCATCACGGCTCTCATGAAGGCTGTTTTAGTTACTAGACTGACAGGCCGGGTAATAGGCATCCCTGCAGTCGCCATGTCACCTCCCCGCAGGTCAACCAGTCTTAGTCCGGAGGAGGTAGCAATCACATCCACAATGTAGCGAATCAAAGAGGCTGCAAAATTAATGAGGGAATCAACGTCAAGCCATGGGGGAAAAGGCAACATAAAAGAACCGGAAATGAGAGGAAATAAGCCCTCACTAATACCTCATCTAAGGAGATTCCACCCAAGTGGGAGGTGTCTTTTGTCAAAGCGCTTCTGCCCCGGTAATTGTTTTTGACCTTCAAGATCGTCATTTTTGTGAAGAGAGCTCTTTCTCAGACAGTATACAGAACGGCAGTGCTGACGAGCTCAGAGATTTGTCAAAGCCTCTTTTGTGCAACGTGTATGAGCTCTGTAAGGCCGTTGTTCGGTAACGTACCTCTGCTTTATCAAGAGGATGAGCCACATGGATCATCATTTGACTGTCAGGGTTTTGAAAGGACTTCAGGCGCGCAGTTTAGGCCAAAGAGAAGGATTTCAAACCAGTGTGTCGAGGGTGTTTGTATTCAGAGGGAAGCTTCTTCATCAGATGTGCTGTCAGCACTGTTGGATAAATGCAGAATAAAACGGGGGCTCGCACTTCCGAAATGCACTTAGAAAGTAATTCCATGAGAAAGAGGACTTACAAGTTTGCGGTCATTTGATAATAGAATTGTTAAAAGCAATTGATTTTTTTTTATTTTCTTTTTTTTTTATGAAAGTGTTTCATTTCTGCTCTGACATTTTAGACACTTTTTTTATACCAACATTCGACTCAATTATCAAAGATATGCAGTATTTTTTTTTTTAGTTTATTTGGATTTGTTTTATTTTATTACATGTACATAAGATTAGGCAAAATACTCACTGATCTTCTCATAGTACAAAATAAAATTGAATTAGCATTTAATAAAACATATTCTTTGAAGTACTCCTCGTTTAATCTTCTTAGAACCTGTAAAGTGTGCCTTGGATTTAAAGGCACACTTTAGACTTCAGAGTGAACTATTTTTGAGGTAATGAAGCATTGCCAGTGATCGCTGTGAAGCTGCTCACCAGATCTCTTGGCTGAGCTCAGAACTTTAATGGAAGCACACCAGCAATCAGCAGCCTGGCTGGATCACAGTGACAGAACATGTGGCCTCAGCTTCAGATGTGTAATTAAGGTATACGAGCTGTGATTCGTAGAAAAACTTTGAGAACTCATACCACGCACCTCAGATGTAAATAATTGTATTAGCATTTCCATTTGTTTACACGTTTCTGCGAAATCAAAACTAAAAATGTCAAACACTGAAATTTCATCAGAGTTTGTTTAATCACAGATTTTACCTTTTCTCAGTATGTTTTTTATTATTTCCAGAATAACATCAGAACATATGGGTAAACTGAAAAGTTGAAGGTCATTTAAAAAAATAATGAAAAGCAGAAATGGACTTTTGG
>RJVU01002418.1:1440960-1460302 GCA_003731715.1 Anabarilius grahami | reverse complement strand
CAACATGAAAAGATTTATGTGAAAAGATTAATTTGGGGAGGAATTATCTTGAGGTTTTCTTTGATGGCAATTCAAAATTAGAGCCAAACTTGCATATCATACAAAAATAAACATGTATATATATATATATATATATATAAAATATAAATGTGATTTTTTATTTTTTTTTATTTCTGTATTTCTGTTTCTCTCTCTGTGTGTGTTTGTGTGTGTGTGTGCGTGTGTGCGTGTTTATAATATGTGACCCTGGACCACAAAACCAGTATTAAGGGTCAATTTTTTGAAATAAATAAGCTTTCCATTGATGTATAGTTCGTTAAGATAGGAGAATATTTGGCCGAGATACAACTATTTGAAAATCTAAAATCTGAGGGTGCAAAAAAATCAAAATATTGAGAAAATCGCCTTTTAAAGTTGTCCAAATGAAGTCTTTAGCAATGCATATCCACTCACAAAAATACATTTTTTATATATTTATGGTAGGAAATTTACAAAATATGTTAATGGAACATGATCTTTACTTAATATCCTAATGATTTTTGGCAATTGCTACAAATATACCCGTGCGACTTATATACCCATTATCATTTTTTAATCAAAATCTTGTGTTAAAATAATATCTATCACCTACCAGGTTTGTAAGAGAATGTATTTCTGTACACCTCATCTAAATTAACACTTTCAGTAAAGAAATGTGTTTGATTTGGAAAAGGGAAGGATGCAATCTGGTCCTCAGTATCTGGGTATTTATGGCAAAATGCGCTCATTAAACCATCAGCTGACTGAGCCCAGTGAAGTTGCTCTGGTGTCTGGGTAAGGGCCAGGCTGTGGGCAGCTTGACCGGAGGTGACTGCGTTATGCTTGGTTGAATCTGACAAATCATTGATATCCCGTACATAAGCCGACGTGTACGGCTCAAGATGCCAATGGTTATTAATTAGCATCTCGTTTGCAAGCGGGGCATGACAGGAAATGGAGGATAGCGCACAATGCCGTCATTCCCCGCCTAGGAGGCCAGTGCTAATTGGGTCAGCCTAACTGGCTCCTGAAGAATCATGGGACGAATAATAAATTGAGGTGGGGTGGGGGTTACAGAATCGCTCCAAGCTTTAAACTGTGTCATTTTCGTGTTATAAGACGACGGCCTTGACTGAACTAATAAAAGAAAGGCTCGCTATTATCAGGGGGGCTTGAGCTTGATTTTGATTTTCCACTTACAATATTTGCAGTTTGGGCATTCAGATTTTTTTTTATTGTTTACTGTTTATTATTATTTCCTGTCTACACCATTAAAGGTCATAAATTGTGCGTATACTGTTGTGGATATCAAAATTTGCACAGCAGCACTTCTCTTCAATCTAATTTAAGAAATACCAAACATAGATGAGAAGAAATGTCTTTTTTTTCTTGGCTTTCCTGATCAGAGGTTTATCAAGGTTTCTTTTCCAGCACAAAGGCAAACGGAACCTTGAATTACTAACAAAAAACAAAACCTGTGGCCTTTTAAATCACTTGTGGTAAACGGGAAATATGAGCGGTGGTGACAAAACCTCCCACAAAAAATGACATAAATAGCACTACTGAGCAAGTGTACTGTTGAGAAAATCTGGTTGCCTTGACCACATCATCACAATGCGAGCACACAACTGGTTATTGAATCCAGGCTCCACGAACCAAAAGAAAAAAAAAATGAACATTGGTTCCATGCGGGCAAAGAAAGCGCCCACAACAAAGAGCTTTTGACTTTCACCACTTTTTAGATGAGCCAAGTCAGCACAAAATATAACCTACAAAGGCATTACAGTAGGAGTTCAGAGAGCCTCTTCAGCTAAGTATACCTGTTTTAGAGGATAAAAGACAGGAAGTGTACAGGCGAAAAGTGACGTTTGAGCAGATATGGAGCTAAAAGCTGCCATGGTTGCTTGACAAAACAAGTCAATTATGTATGCATTATTATCAATACCATTTTATGCATTGTACCATAAGCTGCATGGCACCTAACCTCATTGTTCTCTCTTCATCTCACTCTGGACTTCAAAATGACTACATTTGTCTTAGAAAACAGATATAACACACACTTTAACCTAATTCACTGTGACCGCACATTCCTTGCCTTTATTCATGGGAAAGTCATCCTGATATTTAGAGAGGGAAAGCAGTAGACAGAAACAAGTATGACTTAAGTGAGAATATAAAATAAACAGAACCACATCACTTGGCCAGGGTGTGGTACCCACAAAGCAAAGCACTGTGCTTTGGATTCGAAGCACTTTATTGCTCTAATAGTGAGAGAAAGGAGCAGCGAGAACGTCGCTGTGGAGAAGGAACAGACTTGGTGGCACTACAGGGATTTTCAGTGTCACCACAAGTTCCACTGTAACAGCTTTTTAGTAAGCAGAATAAAAGCTGAATGAATTTTCTAATGCCGCCATTCAGTGAATTTGTGGTAATGCTTTAGTCTCGTGCCTGTGTGTAGATTTGACTATAGATTTGGAAACGGTGCAACAATGATTCCCAATTATGGGGGCACTTTGTTGAGGTTTGAGGGGCAGTTTGTGTAGATTCACATTCACAGTGAAATGTGTACATATATCATCTGTAAAGACAAAAGAAACAACAAAATGCCCCCCCCAAAAATGCAAATTGCAAAAAAAAAAGCAAGTTCAATACAAATCTGCAGTAATTAAGTATATAATAATAAAACTACTATAATATAATTTAATATAAGTAAGGAATAATTGACGATGGTCCGTTGAACTAATTGAAAATATTGTATATCAGGTGTGCATTATTTTCTAGGGGTGCACGATACAATTTTTTTAAGGACCGAGTACGAGTAGCGATAATTTTATTCTAGTACTCGCCGATACCGATGCCTATACATTTATTAATATATACAGTATATCTATTTTTTTGGTGATGCAGTTTTCCAAGCACAACACAGTGAGACTAATGAATGTAGGACAGCTTCTTTATTATTACTCCAATGAAAAAAGTAATAATTTTTATGTGCTTGCCACAAACTTAAAGCACAAATTTCACAATGTCCAATAACCTTCAAAGGGCATAATTACCAAAGTCATAATAAAAAACAAACATCAAGTCTTTTTTAACCTGCCTTTCAAAAAGTGCTAGACAAATATTACAGAACAAATGTTTATAACACTGTGAACCAATGTAAACACAACCTAGTGACAAGTGGGCAATATATTTCACGATATATATATGTATATATATATATATATATGTATATGTATATACATTCATTCAAAATCTTTTGTTGTGTTATTAACATAATGACAGACAAATATTTAATTAAGCTAGTCTCCCTTTAAGACCGAATCCATGTATGTAATGCCGCGTTCCAGGAAACCCGTAACCCGTGTTTTTCCAACCTTCTACCCGTGAAAGTGCACTGGTACAGCAGTCAAAGCCGTGACTTGCCACCCGTGAACTCCTACTAGATCGATGTACTCCCAGTTACGGGTTCTGACGTCACATAGCCCGCAAAACAACAATGGCAGCCCCTACGGATGCGGTGTTTATGCAAGTACACGGTAAAATAAAAGGCATAACAGCTTCTCTTGCCTTATGCGCCGTTTTCCTCCTCTGTTTCCCTCAAATAAGCAAGGAATAAGCACCTTTGGCGATCGAAATAATTGGTAATGAGCATAATGAGCCCCGTACGGTCCGCCATGTTGGTTTGTTTACACTTTTATGCATTTTGGCGTGACTTGCCTGGAATGCTACAAAGTCGTGAGTCGTGATTTGAAGTCCTGACTTATGGGCTCAAAAACCTGCCTGGAACGCAGCATAATATGCGTATCCTATCCACATATCCTGTTTTCACCCACCACTTGATTTTACATGAGATACTCCACACGATGGACATTTTGACAACTATTTGTGCATTTGATCATTCAGGCGCAAGGAGAACTGATCGTGCGGTGTCTGAGAGAACTGGGATAGCGCGCAAGAAGGAGAGAGAGAGCGCGCGTGCGAGAGCGCTTCTGGTCTGTCTTTCAGCGCGATTTGCATGCAGTTCACAGTGTGTCGGTTGTCATCATTCATTTTGAAGTATTTCCACACCCCTGAGGCTGACATTGTTTCTGCTGCTGCCGTCGGTGTCTCTGTACACGGAAAATTCTGTCAGTTACGTCCCGTGAGGTATTGGTTTACAAGTACGAGTACAAGTACATGAGCTTGGTATCGGTGCATCCCTATTATTTTCTAATAATTCAAAAGTCTGAAGTCAATTATACCGCTTATTCTATGGTTACCACACCTCAAGACACTGTTCAGATGTTGTATTTCAAGACATTTGTCAGGTTTTTGTCCTTAAAACACTCTAAATACTCTTAACCCCAAGCCTCTGTTGCTAATTCCAAAACGTCATTTCAGAACTAGTAACGGAGGCTTGAGCCATTGATAGCAGACTAATACAGTTATTAACACAGTTGAGAGAGAGAGAGAATAAGCATATGTGAATTAGCCTACCTGAGTCTGTGCTTCTCTCACAACAGCAATGTCTCTACTAATAGTGAAACTGTAAGTTTATCTACCTCAAGAACCACACAGTTATTACCTCACTGGTGAGAAATGTCATGTAGCTTTTAAGCAGCTAAACGATTTTACTGATTAATTCATCAGAACAACACATTTCTGTGCGAGTGTGTGTCCATACTGTATGTGTGTGTGTTTGAGAGAGAGAGTGTGAGAGACAGCCGGAGAGAGTATGCGCTTTTCAGACACAATAAAACATATTTTGTGGCAAAAACCATGACAATATTTTGTCTTTTTCATCCTATTGTTTACTATATTTATTTGCTTGGTCAGTGTCACTGTGGGTTTTGTTTCTTTTGCAATTGTAGGCTGTAAGGACCTTTTGAAATAACTGAAAACATTTGGCGAAGTGATATGGAACTGTAATATAACAACCTTGATAGATTTGTGGGGGTAAAACAAAAAAAAATCTCAGTACAAATCTACAATAATGACATACAATAATAATAATAATAATCAATATTAAATGTTAAAAAATATTCAGAATAATGTTTTAAAATAAAATAACATAAAAATTCTTTAGCTGTGGCAAATGCATTTGTAAAACTCATGACCAATATTATAGGAGAGGGGGCAGCAGGTTTGCGTTGCGTTGTCCAGAAATACATTTAAAAAAATCATTAAGCTTTATCATGGAATGGAGACCTAGTTTTCTTCAGCACATTTTCAGACTCTCAGAATATCATCTAGAAATCGACTGTCGTTCAATGAGTGTGTCTCTCTCAGTCACACATTAGTGTTTTCTGATTGGGAGACCTGGCATGGGCAACCCAACAGACTTTAGCACTAGTGCCAAAGGGCATGTTCCATTGGGGGAAGGGAGGAGGGGGTGCTCATCAATCTGAGATGAGTCCTGTGGCCCTCCTGTGCAGGGTGGTAAATGTGCAGAAGGGTAAAGTGGGATAGAACACCCCTCCTGGGAGATGGAGACTAGCCATATGGCCTTCTGGCTGTGCCAGTAGCGCTATCATGGACAAGGACTTGAGCATTGACACACACACACACACACACACACATGTTCGTTTTTGTGAATTGTGGGGACATTCCATAGGCGTAATGGTTTTTATACTGTACAAATCGTATTTTCTATCCCCCTACACTACCCCTACCCCTAAACCTAACCATCACAGGAAACTGTGCACACTTTTACTTTCTCACAAAAACTCATTCTGTATGATTTATAAGCCTTTTGAAAAGTGGGGACATGGGGTATGTCCTCATAAGTCACCCTCTCCTTGTAATACCTATGTCATACCCATGTCATTATACACATTTGTGTCCTGATATGTCACAAACGCGCACGCACGCACGCACGCACGCACGCGCGCGCGCACACACACACACACACACACACACACACACAGGTTCATATTAAGTCCTCTGTTCATGCTGCATCCTGTTTACTGAGGCCTTTCATAGATGGCTTTCAGATTGGGCATTATTTGTTGGTCTCACTGAAATNACTAACACACACACACACGCATATACACACACACACACGCATATACACACACACACTCACTAACACACACACACACACTTGCATATATACACATACTCACTAACACACTCACACAAACAGACACGCACACATATACAGTACACACACATATACACACACTCACTAACACACACACATGCATATATACACATACTCACTAACACACACACACGCGCATATACACACACACTCACTAACACACACACACGCGCATATATACACACACACTCACTAACACNCACACACACACACACACACACACACACACACGTTCGTTTTTGTGAATTGTGGGGACATTCCATAGGCGTAATGGTTTTTATACTGTACAAATCGTATTTTCTATCCCCCTACACTAACCCTACCCCTAAACCTAACCATCACAGGAAACTGTGCACACTTTTACTTTCTCACAAAAACTCATTCTGTNACACACACTCACTAACACACACACACGCACATATATACACATACTCACTAACACACTCACACACACACACATATACACACACACACTCACTAACACACACACGCGCATATACACACACACTCACTAACACACACACACGCGCATATACACACACACTCACTAACACACACACACACACACACACACACACTGGTTCATATTAAGTCCTCTGTTCATGCTGCATCCTGTTTACTGAGGCCTTTCATAGATGGCTTTCAGATTGGGCATTATTTGTTGGTCTCACTGAAATAAACTTAGTAATACATCATAACTTTAAATTTGTATAAATTGGAAGTTCCCTTTACAGTCTAGTCTGGTTTTGTACTGTAAGGTCAGCTAGTGGTGCAGAACAGACACAACCTGTGATTGGTAATTAGTAAATAGTCCTCAAAGGGATAGTTCACCCAAAAATTAAAATTCTGTTATTATTTCCTGCATATAGAAATGTCATTATTTCCTTCATGAAGAAAGCTGAGTCATACACAGCTAAATGTAAAGCCAGAAAGCCTAGCTAGGTCATTAGATCGCTAGATAGTGTAAATGTCAGTCCTCTGCAATTTCACAACGTAGACATGCAAAAATGAAAAGTAAATGCCTAATGAGAGCTCATATGCTGAGAAGGTCTTTTTCATTGAGCTTGACTATCATTAGTGAACGGAGCGCAAGTTTGCACAAACTTTCTGAAACTATCAACAGACATCAGTGAAGCTCAGATAATTAAAACAGACAGAGGAAAACACAAAGATCTGAAATTTGAAAATGGTCAATTTATTGTGTAAAATGTCTTACTCATGACTTTCGACAAGAAAGCTATCAACGTAGACGGTATCCGCCCACTTAAATGATTCAGGGGCCCCCCAAAAGTCCTGTGGGATCTAGTATTTTGTGTTACGCCCATAGTTGTGTGTATGGATGGAGACATACCTCCTCAGGTGGTTGAAGAGCAGTTTCATGGTGTTGTGGTTGGGTTTGGGGAGTTGATGGATCAGTTTCTTCATGGCTTGAACCTTCTGTGTGGGCTCCCTAATTTCTGTTGGCAGGGAAGAGATGATGAAATGTTTTGATTTGAGTATTGCTCCTTCATTTGAACCTCTAGGTTCAGAGAGAAGTTAATGTCTTTTCCATCACTTTTTCATTAACATAGCTCATCTAACATTAAAAATTTCCCTAATACTGGATCATTATCCCTCTCTCTATTAATTATATAGACATGCTTGAGAAGGCCACATGCAGAATGTGTCCCATTCCAAAATGCTGACTTACCAGAAAGCCAATATGTAATCGAATAGATTACTCCATTTATCAGATGATTTCTTCTTACTTTCGGTATGTTTAATTGTTAATTATGATCGTTTTAATTTTCTTTCTAACTTATGTACAACATAATCCCTTTTTAAGCTGCCAAAAAGGAGCAATCAGCATTTAGTCAAACCATGTCATGCAGTTATAACCTTTATGCAGTTATGAAGCTACAGTATGCAAATATATTTAGTACAATTGCACGGTTATCTGACACTATTACACTCTTCAGCAATATTATTTTGATTCTATGCAATCACTTTAAAAGTATCTCACCACTAGATGGATGAAATTAAAGATGTTCTAGGAAAATAGCCCTGTCCATCTGTAAAATCAAAGCATACACACCCCTATAATGCTGTAATTTTGCAGTCAGGTTTTCAAGTTTCCTACATGAAAGCACATGTGAATGGTGCTAATGGTTCGTAATAGTCCGCGTCCATTAAAAGCTGTTATGCTGTAACACAAGCTGTAACCGGTGACCTCCTGACCCCTCTGCTCTTTACATGTCAGATGGCTGATGACCTCATGGCAAACTCCTGAGAGGCACCAACCTGTGCGCTCACTGTTCTACATCAGTGTCAGTACCTGACCTTTGACACTTTGAAGTTCTCTAAATCCATTATGATGGATATAGCAATGTAGCTGATTATATTATTTCAAACACCGCTAGTGTAAAGAAGATTGTATGGGAAAAATAAGTAAAAGGGTAATTTATTGTTGATAAGACTTTAATTTGGAAGATTAGAGGGTATTTTAATAATTTAATCAATGCTTTTGATCAATATCACTGTGTACCCTGAGCAGATGTTGAAATGGAGCTTTTACGGGGCCACCTGTGTGCACTACAAACTCCCTCAGGTCAAATTTCACCGTAACGGATTTGTTTAAAAGAGTATTAGCGGACCTCCAAGATTATAAGTCACCAGTTCCTCACATACTGTATATATACACACCACCATTCAAAAGTTTGAGGTTTGAGATTTTTAATGTTTTCGAAAGAAGTCTCTTATGATTACCAAGGTTGCATGTATTTAAAAAAAAATACAGTAAAAAATATTATTTTTTTTGTGGCTAAATGACGAAAAAAGGATGTTACCTTTTGACATTATACTTCAGATGAAAAAATTGTATGTACCTTTGACTGCACAAATGTGTCAGTGCCATTGCAGTGTACATTCTATAAATCCAAAACCGAGAGCATCATTATTTGATAAAATAAATGCAGTAAAAAAATTTACAATTTAAAATAAATATTTTCTATTTTATTTCATTCTGTGATGAAAAGCTGAATTTTCAGCATCATTATTTCAGTCTTCAGTGTCACATGATCCTTCAGAAATCATTCTAATATGCTGATTTGGTGCTCAAGAAACATATCTTACTATTACCAACATTGCAAAACAGTTATGCTGCTTAATATTTTTGCGGAAACATTTTTTCATTATTCTTTGATTAATAGAAAGTTCAAAAGAACAGCATTTATTTGAAATAGAAATATTTTGTAACAATGTAAAAGTCTTTACTGTCATGTTTGATCAATTTAATGTGCCTTTTATGATTTATTATTATTATTAATATTATTTAAAAAAAGTAATATTTTTCTGACCCAAAGCTTTTGAATAGTTGTGTACACTACTGAATCCTTTACATATACGGTACATCAAGTACACCAATTCTGTGATACATTCAATTTTTTTTTTTTCATACTTAAGACTTTCATATAGAATGCTTACAAATTATCTTTCAAATTACGTTTTTACAAAAATTGCCTCACACCATCAGTTTAAACATGAATTCGGGGATCTACAATATGCTACTGACATTCACATTATAATTTTCGATAACACTTTACAATAAGGTTTCATTTATTAACATTAGTTAGCTACATTAGATAACATGGACTAAGAATGAACAATACTTCTACAGAATTATATAATCTCAGTTAATGTTAATATCAGCATTTACTAATATATTTTTAAAATCAAAAGTTGTATTTGTGGTAACACTTTAGTATAGGGAACACATATAAACTATTAACTACAACTTTTCCCTCAATAAACTCCTAATTTACTGCTTATTAATAGTTAGTAAGTTAGTTGTTAAATTTAGGTATTGGGCAGAATTAAGAATGTAGAATAAGGTCATGCAGAATAAGGCATTAATAAGTGCTTAATAAGTACTAATAAATAGCCAATATTCTAGTAATATGCTTGCTAATAAGCAGCTAGTTAAAAGACCCTAGAATAAAGTGTTACCGTATTTGTTAACATAAGTTAATGCACTGTGAACTAACATGAACAAACAATGAACAGTTATATTTTTATTAACTGATGTTAACAAAGATGAAAAAATACTGTAACAAATGTATTGCTCATTGCTAGTTAATGTTAGTTAATACATTATGTTAACAAATTAACCTTATTGTAAAGTGTTACCTAATTTTCATATGGGAGAGAAAGTTTTATAGCATGCAATTTATTATAAATACCCAAAAAGGCTAAAAAAAAAATGCACCATCAAATGATACCTAGTGTATCTGTATTGATTAAATATCATAATAAAAGAAATTTGCAATGCTGTAAATCAATTATGTGTCTACATATTTTGAACAGAGCAAAATCTTGTCTGTCTTAAAACATCATTGGTTATTCCTACTGAGGATGGCTAACAGCTACACCATGCTATTCATGGGATGTACCATGGAAGGGAGCTGGCAGTAGTTATGCCCCCAGTCTACTGTACTGCCCAGGATGCCCCCTGGGCACTAATGGAGCAGATGTCTCCGTGTATACACCGCGCTGGCACAGGCTCGGCGAGCAGATGCCCCTGTCAGATGCCAGGTCTGTCAATTGAGCACAGACAGAGACCATGTTCTAGGACACAGAGTGAATCTCTGACCCGCTCCTCTAGGTACCACTAGCAGAGCAACAAGGAATTGTGCTTTTTAACGGAGTTAGTTACAACGTTAGGCCTTGAAATCACGCAAATGATGCCCTAAACCAATCTAAATAAAGTTAACACCATTTTTAATGTCGAGGCCACATAATTAGTGAAACAATGTGTGTTATGAACTAAAAATCCTCACTACAGTTTTCATCAACATTCAGTCATTACTTTATTCAAGCAATATCTTTTTTATGACTTTCTCTTCAAGCATTATCTCAGTGGAGGCCGTTAGCTTTCTTTTGGCTTTGACACTGCATGGCAGTCGGCCTGTAAAATATTTAATCTAGTCATTATTGCTGGCATTATTGCTGTCATTAATTACTTTGCCTTTGGTGGCTAGCATATTGGAGATGGTCCCTTGTCCTGTATTTTGGACAGATGGTGGGACAGTGTCATTAATATAAAACACGTTCAAAATGCCTACACCCTAAATCAGCATGAATTCACCATGGTAAGCATTACACTTACAGTGCTCTGATCAAAGGGGATTGCTCTCAAAATGAAGGCAATGTTTTGATGAAGGCATGCAGTGGGCATTCTTAGATCAAATCCATAATGCATGCATTTTTTATTTAATTTTCTATAAAGCTAATGTGAAAGTACAGGCATACAAACTTATGTTTAAAATGTAATATAATATAAAACATAATAAATTAATATACAGTTACAATGTAGTATGTATTTTAATCATTCAAATTTATATGATTTTACAATTTTATGCTGTTTTCTCCGTAGAACAAAACCTGATCCTAATTGATTACGAGATAAATCTGGTGTACTATTTTTCAAAATGTTTTTTTATTTATTTTTTTATTTTTTTTTTTTTACAGGTGTCATTAGTAATTGCTGTTAAATGTGTTTTTCTGTTGTTAAATGACAAAAGATGATGTTACTTTTGGCATTATACTTCAGATGAAACATTTTTGTATACCTATGGCTGCACAAATGTGTCACTGCAGTGTTCTCTCTATATAAATCAAACTGAGAGCATCATTGTTTTGTGAAAAGAGCTGATGTACAGTAAAGAATAGATGTACTTTTGGTTACAAAAATCTGTGAATATAATCCAATTACAAACAATGAGACCATCTTTACTGCAGTACAGCTTTGCTTCTCAGGATAAGCCCATCTGCGAGCTTTGTCTGCGGGCTTCTTTAAGCCCCGTCAAGGCAAATATTAGCACACTGCAAACAGTCCTGCAGGTTATGATTAAGATTTTAAATGTATCCCAATTGAATACTTTGCTTTATGAATAACAAAGTCTTAGAGGATCGGCGCTGTAATTTATTAAACATGAAAAACTTCTTGATGAAATATAGAGACTGGGAAGAGATTTATGCATTTGAAAATATTTCTGCATGCTAGCTTTGCATGGCAATGAGGCCACGTTGGACAAATGAGGAAAGCTGCATAGAATGTAAAGACTTGTGATTCACACACTGCAGTCTGAACTTTCAGCTGAAAGAGCATAACATCAGAACAGGCAAACAATTATGTTATGACAGATGTACTGTCTGACGCAGCTCTGATTGGCATTATTTCAGCACATTTCACACTACCATTGTGACAAGTTTCATATGAAATAACATTAAAAGTCACACTGGAAAATGTTACAATCTAGTTTTTAAAATATGCAATTGGTCATCTTCAAATGTGATATAACGATACAGTCCATCTTTCCAGATTACTACACAAACGTTGGATTGTGTGTGGGCCCGGAGAACAAAGCCTCCATTTGTCAACAAGTATGTCTTCACTTTGTATAACAAGGCGAGCTTGTCTATTGGACAGGTGGCAGGACAATGTCGCTAAGATACCAGGCAATATGAATAATAGATTTAGTCCATCGTGAGCCAAGAGCTGGTGCCTGCCACATCCACAACAGGCACTGAGTGAAAGAATGGAAAATTAGGCCAACTGTTCACCTGAGGACCCTGGGAAGCCCAAATGTTGATTTGCGGGAGTGAGCACATAATTTACATAAACATACATTGCAAGCGAGAAGATAAAATGTGCTCAGAGCTTCTCACAAATCGTGAGAGAAGAAGCTGTTTAAATGTTGGGTGAAGTCTTAAGCCTGAAGATTACGTATGAATGATTTGCCAAAATGTCCAATAAGCCTAAATGAGTTTGAGTTCCACAAAGACTTCCAGAAGCAGTCAGTGATTGGGCAGCTGTCCTAATTGAATGGATCCTTGTCCAAAGTACCATTCCAGAGACCTTTAGTTAATACCACCCATATAAAGGGCAGCCATGGTTAGAGAAGCTGTCCTCTTTTGACATTGATGGACCAATATAGAAGACCTGAGCCACTCAAATATCAGCAGGATTCACTGAAATTGCTTGTCAGTGATCTGGTGAGATCAATGAAACAGGCTGTTGGACAGTTTCAGTAAATTAAATGTAAGACGAGCTGCAAGGTTCATTAAACCAGTCCAATATTACAGACAGGGGAGGAGCTTAGTAACCTACATAGAAATCAAGACTTTGCACCAACAAGTTACTTTTCCCAAGTCTACAGTGTAAACAGTCCCGTTCTAGACAGATTAAATTATTGCCCTGTAATACTAATAATAATAATAATAGTATATATCTGATTACATGTAATCTGGATTACGTAATCAGATTCCAAAAATCAAGTACTTGTAATTAGAGTAAACTACTTTTTAAAATACTCGTAATCAGATTAGTTACTTTTTTATGTATTACATGATTACATATTATTTACACAATGGCAGTAAGTTGTTCACGGTTGTTCTCCGAATTTTTCATTTTTTTTACGTTTATATTTTTTTCATAATAAACCTGCCGCATATACGTTTGTGATTCTTCAAGTTTTTCCGGTGGTGAGGGGGAAATATAGATGAAATATACATGATATATACATGAAATATATATATGTGAAATAATCATAACATAATAATAATATAATATATGAAAAATAGATTAAATATTTGATGTAGCAGTGATTTTGCTGTGAATTTCATGTTTTTCAATAATTGTTTTTGTAATGTTGCCGTTTTCTAAATTTACTTAATTTTAAGTAAATATGTTTTAAAATCATAAGATGTGATTTTTGTTTTATTCAGTGTTTCTATCAGCAAATACTAACAGGTACATTAGTGTTACTGTTAGTATTTTGAAGTATTAACTGTCCACACATTGCACTTTAAAAAGAATCTGTTGAGGCTCTTGTTGGTGAATAGAATATATTTTTTTGGAATATATTTTTTCTTTGTATATGTCAAGATTATCCTACAATATATGTGACATCAAATAAGGGTTAGCACAAAAGCAATCTAAATGTAATCCAAAAGTAGTCATATTACGTTACCAAAAATGTGTAATCTAAGAGATTATATTACTGATTACAAATTTTGTCATGTAATTTGTAATCAGTAACTGATAACAATTAATAAGTAATCTACCCAGCTCTTTATATATATATATATATATAAATAATCAATCATATTATATTATATAGCAGACATAAATATAAAAACAAATAAAATATTATTTTAATTTTTTGTAAAAATATCATGGAAGCCTTATCAAATAATGAGTCATGAAAGAGATCACAATAAGTCGATGTTAATTAACTTGTCATACAGCACCCAGAATGGAAGGTCAAGTTTAGTCAAGTTATTGTAAAAATATATATAACTTAACTCATTGTGTTTAAGTCAAAAATATAATTTAAATTACACTACATTAGGTTACACTAAGGTTATTCAAAGTTTGTGCTGCGCCTCCCCAGGGGGGTGCCAGAGCATGTCAGGGGAGGCGTGCAGAATGGTTTTAATAAAAAATAAAAAAATTAATTTAAATTAAGTAATTAATAATTTCAATCAATACTTCAAAAAACGAAAAGAAGCAGGTTTTTGGACAAGAGACGTTGCTATGTTTCCACCCCTCTGTTTTCGACCAGATCATTTTAAACCATAAACTCCTGGAAAGTTTTCAGTCCAAAGATCCAGTAAGCGAATGTATTCAAACAGTCAGTCCGAAACAGCCCTAATGCAGAGAAAACCTCACCGATTTCATCAGATAATAGTGTATTTGGCTTCAAAGCACAATCTCTCTACTATTCTGTGATTGTTTCGGAGCAGCCCAAGCCGTTTCTCATTGTTCTGTGAAATACAAACTGAACGGCGGCTCAAAATAACCAACCACTGCATGAGCATATGATACGCAAACTACATCTCTCAGGTGGATAAAGCAAACCAGTGTCACGCTAGTACAGTTTTGATGGATGACGACTGTAATCGAGGTAAAGACGTTTATATCGGCATACACTAGGCACACGAGACGAGAGTCGGTTATTATTGATGAGCAAACAAACCGTGTGTGCAGCACTCTCTCGACGCACTGCTCGCTATTGAAAATTAGTAAATATTGGGGGGTGGGGAGACACCATTGTGTATGGAGGCCCACTGTCTTTGACTTTGTAAACACCTGGGTTACAGCAATGAAGTCCTATTCACAGTAAACATACTGTATAAAACAGCACGGGTAGTACAGTATATGGTATTACCAACATACTCTCTGTTTTGGTGAGACATGTTGCAGGTTGAACTAATTATACCTCCTGCTATTAGGAGCCTTTTGCCGTAATAATTAGTTGTCTAAACACTATCTGTAAGTGATCAGGCTCATCTACTGATTAATTGGATACAAGCAGTTTGCGGTACTCTGGCCTACATGCAGCGCAAGTAAATATTTATTAGCAAATTACAACATCACCCCAGGCCTGTTCCCATTCTGTCTCACGCATTTCTCCTTCCAGTGGGGATATTCTGAGATGCTGTGCTAATAATGACACCCCTGCACTTATTACAGTGAGCGCAATGGCCTTTTGGTCGATAGTTCAACATTCTAAGACTATAAAACATTAATTTATTTAAACAAACTAGTGAAAATCAAACAACCTAAAGCTGCAGTGAATAATTTTATCAGTGCTAAAATAAAACAAGTATGCCATTTGTAGGTTGATTTCCCTAAATAGTTTAGACATATTGACACTGTAGCACAAAAAAACATTGAGAGGGAAATTATGGAAACCTGTATGAAAACAATCATGATTTTTTTTTTTTTATTCCAATTGGTCATGCTAACAATGCAAAAAAAATACATTAACTTTGGAGGTGAGGTCTTAATGGGTTACCTCATCGAAAGAATGCTTTACATTCCAAAAAATTTAATTTTGTCATTATTTACTCACCCTCAAGTTGTTCCAAACTCTTATGAATTTGTGACGTCATACTTAATGCAGGTATGACGTCACTGATAGGTGACGCAATGACAAGGGATGGGACAAAAGTTAAAATTGCCTATTTCTCTGGATTTAAACATTCTTGGAAACATCTGTAATGTAAGTACACAAGACAACAAAATATATAACATAGTTCTAGTGGTTTTTGGATATATTTTAATCCAAAAATCTTACATATTGTGCCTTAAAGCTGCAGTCCGTAATTTTTTTTGGTTAAAAATTATTCAAAATACATTTTTGAGCAAGTACATAACCAGCCAGTGTTCAAAACTATCTCCTTAGCCCGATTCACAATGGTAAACTTGTAAAAATGTTTTCTAATTCAAATGGTACTGGTGGGTTTCCGCTGAAAATTCGAGCAGCCGTTCGTCTTTGCGTCATTACACCACGTCTGTTTACATAAAGATAGAGTCCCATCTAGTAGGCTATATGACATGTGGAGGGTCATTTATAGACTTTTCTCACAGCAGCTGCAATATTTAAACTTATTATTTTGATGGCGGATTGTATTCCAGAAAGTTTCTAATGACAATCATCAGTGACAACTGGAGATTCACCTGTAGTCAAAAGCAAAAGACTTCGGACTGTGGTCGGAGTGGCTTCAGAAATTTAAATCTACAGGTAACGCTAATACACACTAAACACACAGTCACGCAATGCTGATGCTGTTAACATTAACAATTTGAGAACAAAGAATAATAATAATTTGCATGGTTTGATGTGATCCGAGCTAAGCAATTGTTAGATTTAAATCAACAATGGCAGCACGATTTATTGCTTTTTTTCCTCAGTTGGTCAGAACAAAAGTGGCAGATATGTTACTTGTTCAGATGACCTGTGGTTAAGATTTTCATTTGTTTTTTAAAAAAGTCACTTTTTTTGGCCACATACAAACTGTACATTTTCAGGAGTGACAACCGCATTTAAAAGCGGGAGAAATCCTCTAAATTATCATTCAATGTGTGTACAGAACACGACTCACTCCCGAAACTGCATGATTGACACCGTGGTAACCATAGCAACATTCTGCCGTCTCGCGTGTTTGATATCTACTATTCTGACCAAAGAAATATTACAGCAACAAAAGACTCATGTTCAGCAATTTTAACTAAAGCACAGTCGACAAAGGCATCATGTTTTGCTTATGCTTGGAAAGGCTGCTTGACAGAGCTCTTGTAGTGTTGCCATGTCCACTTATTATAAGCATTTTTGGGTTTGTTTTTTAAGCTTTAATAACTCAAGTTTATGGAGTTATTAAAGTGAGCAGTTGTGGATTCGTGATATTTTGGTATTATTTTCATAAATCATTTGGATGTATTTCGGTTCATTGTGCGCTTGTTCTTATTCATTGTTTTTCTAGCTAGATCTGGCAACACGAACAAGTCAAGGCTTGTAGCGTTTTCCTGTGATTTCTTGCACTGCACATAAAGAAGAGAGAAACATTTCTGATGCATGTTAAACTACATCAACAACTAGATGTTCAGTTTGGTTCTGTACACAACGTGTAGAATTTTTGTAAATGCGGTTGTCACTACCTGTATTTTTCGGGAGTTAATTCGGTTTAACTGACAATCAAATTTAGTGCTGCTTTATATTTTCTGTGGAAATCATGATTTTTTTTTCAGGATTCTGTAATGGATAGAAAGTAAACATAATTTATTTGAAATAAAGACCTTATAAATGTCTGTCACTTTGATCAAATTAATGTTTCTTTGCAGACTTAAAGTATCAATTTCTTAAAAAAAAAAAAAGAAAAAAAAAAAGAAGAAAACTGACCCCAAATTTTGGAATGGTCATGAAAATATATAGCTGTTTTTATATATTATAAATGGGGGTTTGGGTGTTCTCTACACTGATCTTCCATCATTCCTGTTCACAGTGTTTAGGCCCATAAAGCTGCAATTGTGCCTACAATGTTCTGCACTCCCTATTTGCTCTATACTTACTCTCTATTTACATGCTCATGTACAGCTTAGTACATAGTTCATCGCCACTATGTAGTTCACACGGCCACTAATCTGCAAGTGTTTGTTTTTAAACTAACAGGGCGTCAGAAATCGAACAAGTCATAAAACAAAAGTGCAGGACAAATGTTGTTTTAAGCACAAAGGTACATACATATATTTCAGAAGGTACGTGCCTTTCAGAAGGTAGATTGCCCAAGAGAAACACACTGGCGTCAGCTGGACGCTCGAGATGAGGCCCAGAGTTTGCTCTGTGTTGCTGGAGGGAGGTTACACGTGACACTAAGGCCGATCTGGTGACAGTTTCTGTCTGGACCACAGGCCCTGACTTTGCCCTCTGGCCTGAGAAATTCCCCCATTCCCCAAACAGGGAGTTTGAATAATCTCAGCACCTCCCTGTCAAAGAGCGACCCCTTTTGGCTGACAGATCTGCAAGAATGCGTCTAAGAGGGTCAATCCCAAATAGCACAACTCAACCCAAGAGTGGCGAGCGGTTTAGCCATCCGTGGCTTAAATTACAGTTAGGAGGACATACGCTGTAAACCATGAATAGAAATAACTTGATGTTGCCGTGGAATACTTGAACACATTTTGAGTATTCAGAAGTCTAACATCTCTGGGAAAGGTAATTAATCATTCCTTGTAATACATTTTAAGGTTCTAATCCCAAATATTCGTAGCAATAACACTGATTTGCTCTTATTGATTTCAGTACTTACTAATGGCTTCCACAAACAAGTCAAAAAAGCGAAAAGGAAACAGGGGCTCTGGCAGTTCACGGAAAAACATCTTTAGAGCTCCGGTGATGACATGGATGTCCTCCCATTGGCTGTCACCCAAGTCAAGCTCCTCCTCTGGGGAAACAGAGAGGCACAGTCAGAGAAGCCAACAGAGAGAATTAAAACAACAGTCGTTTGATGAGGAAATTAAAAAATGCTAATCATTATGTCAACGTTAATACGCCCCTAGAGAGCCGAGCACATTGTCCTGCCTGCATTTCACTGCATATCAAACCACAATGAAAATCCTTATCAAACAATTTGTGGTGCCTATTACAACTAACCACTTCATACCTTTCAGCTAAGTCTTTAGAACTAAAACAATAATAAGTAATTTAGATGAACACTGATGCAACTGTTGGCCTTAAAACCAACCACTGATAATAAATAATTACTGAATTAAACTTACCTTGGTCAACTAGGAAGCGTAGTTTCTGGATAATGGCCAAATTGCCACTCACCCTGTATATCCCATCAGCCTCCAGGCCTGTGAGGATGGGGTAAAGACATCTGTCTGTTAGTCAGCCAGGCATGTGATAAAACCTACAT
>RJVU01002418.1:1409819-1437657 GCA_003731715.1 Anabarilius grahami | reverse complement strand
CTGAACAGAACTTCATCTGTACTGCTAACTCATTAATGTGGATATTAAACAGCGCAGAAGCAAGTCTGCAACCCCCAACACACTTACTGATTCTGAGCTCGCTGTGCTGATTGCCAGTTATCACCCGCACTCTCTCTCGCTCTCTCTCTCTCTCTCACACACACACACACACACACACGTGTTACTCACTGATGGAGCGTCTGTGTTCAGACTTGGTCTCTTTTGGTTTAGGTTTAGAGGGTTCACAGGTTGGTCTGGGGACGCATTCTGTACTGTTGGATCTGTGTAGGGCCGCTCTACCACAGCTCTGGCCTCCAGCTCCACTCGACTACACCACAACATCATATAAAAGATTCATCAGATGCAGAAATAACATCCAAAAAATGTTGCTTATTTATCTCAGTGTTAGATACTTAGCTATTAATGCATTAGTGTATTCAACCATTGATTTGCCTATTCCAAATTTTAAGATATAGTCCTTCATATAAAGGATAGATAATGATTCACTTCCCAGATGAGTACATGTTAATGTAAAAACGTGCAAAATGCTATTTTGTCTTTTAAGAAATAACATACCAGACTGTCCACTGCTTTCTTGATGGCATCATGCCATTTACAGATGGTTGGAAAGTGATCTGCCTGCAGCAAAAACTCATGACCAGTTGGGGTGGTTATCTGTTGGTAAAAGAGGGTTGAAATGAAAGTTTAAAAAAGTTAATTCAAACAAATACAGCTGGCAAACTTTGTGTGAACATTCCCTTTCCAATTAAAGACCCGTGTATAAATAGAGTAATCAAACTGTACTACATCACAATCCTAGAATTAAATAGAACAATTATTTTTGTATTTGTGTCTCTGATATCTACCTTCTGCACACTATTATTGATTTTGCTAAAGCTAAAATCTAAAAATGGTATGATCTTTTATTGCTTGCTTTTTCTTAACTGTAACCAAAGAAATATTGTTTTTATTTTGGAAGAAAAAAGTATTTCAAAAGTTGGGGCCAGTATTTTTTTTTTTTTTTTAACCTCTTAAATTAAATTAATACTTTTATTCAGCAAGGACACATTAAATTGATCAGAAGTGACAGTAAAGACATTTATAATAAAGATTTCTATTTCAAATAAATGCTTTTGTTTTGAACTTTCGATTCATAAAATAATCCTGGAATAAAACTAATAATAATAACAATTGATAATAATGAGAAATGATTCTTGAGCACCAAATCAGCAAATGTGAGCCGCGCTGGCAAAATGAGTCGCAATGAGCAAATGTTCAAAAATTATTTATTCAAAAAATTGTATTCTATAAAACATTGTTATAATATTAACATTACAATTGTAATTATAATATTGTTATTCTATTGTTATTCTATATATAAAAAAGAGACTGTCCTCCAAAAAAACCCGACCCTATAGGTCGTTTTTTTAAGCACCATATTGCGACCTATATTTACGCTTTGAAGTCATGCGCCCTGTAGTGGGCGTAAAAATAATGACAGTGTTGTGGTACGTCTGTCCTCATGAAATGACGTATGACTGTCATTACCAATCAAAATGCGTGTTCATTTAAATGCAATGTGTGGACTTTTTACACCATTTCTCCTATTTCCATTTACCAAAACTAATTTTTATTAACGACTACACCCACCCCCATCCCTAAACCTACCCTCAGTGATTTATAGTGCATACACACTTTATGAGCACATGTGTTCTCTGGGATCGAACCCACGATCGCATCGTGATGTTTTACTGTAAACATCGTCAACTGCCATTTTAGGGGACATCGCCCAACCCTAACATGATTGCATGTTGTCATTGCAATGCTCTACCAGTTGAGCTACGTGAAACCCGAAATAAGACGCAGGTAAAAGGGAACAATGCATTAAAATGAAAGGGTCCTGTTGTCGATAGGGGCGCCACATTAGTAAACGCTCCTATGAGTCGTATTTCAGGGAAGTGACAAACGACCTATATGGTCGTATTGGTTGGAGAACATGTTGATAAAAAACCTTTCAAAATGATGTATGATTTGTTGGAATCCGACAAAAAATTACTGAGCTACACCTGTTTGAAGTCGATAGAGTCAGAAAAGTCAATTTGGAGAAAAATCGAGTTAAAGTTTTCTGAAGGTTCCAAAACAAAATCACCAACAGTAGCAATCATACTTTAAAATTTGCCTGGTAATACCACCAAATTTGGCACAAACCAAGTCAAAACCCATATCTATAGGAAAAATATATATATTCAACTTTTTTCCCCATGATTCCACAATTGTTTGATTAACATTAATGAATCAGACAGCCTATAGGTATATTAAGACCTACTGTACCAAACGGATCTAATATAATGTTACACAGATGTTTTTCCCGAACAGTTAACCAAACGTTCACTTAAGACATAACAGATAAAGTTTACTTGAATACTCGCCAAGACAGATATTTTGAAATACTGTAATTCTGTGTATGTATATCAGGATCGCACGCTGTCTGAGGCGTCTTTGTGCGCGAAGCTTCGGATCTGTCAGTCAGCACGAGTAAGATCGTTTTGTTTATATCAGCATGACTTTTAAAATCATATTTCATTGATTTAGACTCATGACATCAAGAATTCGCTATGAATATTCACAAGGTTGGAATGCTGCGCTTTACAACGATACCAAACTTGTGCTGAGGGGAAGCGCCAGTCGTCCAGAAGCGGGCAGAGAAAAACAGCATTTTTCATGGACAAAGGACTGGTACGCTCTCAGAAAACGTACAAAAAAAAGATACTTTTAGATGTTTAAATGCTATTTGAAACATTGGGATCTCTAGACGAGGGCTTAATTAACAAATTTTTTGAAAACCTCAAATTTGACATTTTTCACTTGTTTTGCCTATAGCTCGAAATTAGCCTGTGCGCATTCAAACTCATTTTGCCAGCACGGGTCACAAATTAGAATGATTTTTGAATGATCGTGTGACACTGAAGACTGGAGTAATGATGCTAAAAATTCAGCTTTGCCATCACAGGAATAAATTACATTTTAAAATATATTAAAATAGAAAACAGTTATTTACATTGTAATAATATTTCACAATATTACTGTTTATCGTGTTTTAAACTCGGTTAGCATAAGAGACTTATGAGAGAAAAGCAGATTTGGTGAGCATAAGAGACTTACCAACCCCAATCTTTTGAACGGTAATGTATAAGATAAATATACTAATAAATAGTATACTTATTTATTTATTAAAATACTATTGCAAATCAATAATAAACACCGTGTGAAGGCATATCTCAGTGACACAATTACACACTCAAAAAAGGACCATAAAATGAGAAATTAGAAATTTCAGATGCACTAAGCCTTTTGACAAGTTATTAGTGTGATACCTGACTAAGCATTAGACATATTTCTTGAGACTGGCATAACGTCACATGGCACAGTCGCACAGAATAAGTGGCATTCCCAGAAGAATGCAAGCAAACACCAACGCTAAGGTCAGAATTGTCAAATACCGTTGCACAGAAGAGATACTTGTTATTTTAAAGAGAGCTGACACTGCATATTTCTAAAACCTAAAATCATTTTAAAATGGTCAGTCTCTAAAAATACCAGGCCAGATCACAGAATACCCCATAACCCCTCTCCCCCACAACCCCCCCATAGAGTCACTACACATAGACGTCCAAAGTTTGCCCCGTTTAAAACAGACTTTTCTGACTTTGAGAGAGGGTGGCAGGGGGAATCAAGCAGTCTCTTTGGGGATGGAGTGAATATAGAGGGAATGGTTAGGGGCACAATTCTTGTCAGAGTGTGTTTGCAATCCCTCTATTCTTCAGAGTGGAACATCCGAGAGAGCATGTTTGTTCTGAAGCTCCTTCTTTCCTGGAGGGTGCCTGCGGACATGACAGTAATAGTTTGGAGTGGGGTGGACTTGTTGGAATCCTCATTGGCGGTTCGAACGGGTGAAACAGATCCACTTTAATGACGGATATTTGTGCTGCAGGTCATCAGAAACTTTCAATGGCAGTTTCACATCTCTTTCTGGTTTTGCTGTCGTACAACGCGTGAAGCTCATGCAATATCAGTGATCCCCTTTTATGCAGATTCGACAGATATTTTATGCATGTGACACACAACATTCTTTTTTCTCATTCTTTTCGGACATTCAAAATTAAATGAACAACTGACGTACTGCCGTTCGACTTTGATTTGGAAGACAGCACAGTGATAGTGTTTCACATCCCAGCACGCAATGTATCAAATAATTCAAATAGTATTTCAAAGCCAAACCAGCCTTAATAAATTCAACACCAAAGCTCGATTAAGTTAAACTGAAACACATTTTATACGTCTTTCAAAATAGCTCATCCTGTAAATCAAGCTGTTTCAAAACCAAACATCACATTGGTCTTTGATTTCATGAAGATTATCTGAGAGCGTTAGCTGATGAGTCATGAGTTCTGTCCCCTCTGTTTCTGAAAAAAAACAACAACTATCCATTGCTATATTCACCAATACCTCCCTAGAATCAAGCTCTCGTAATTTATGCCATGTTTCATCTCTGCATGTGGTGCTGCCCATGGAAAAGAAGGGCCCATAGATATAATGCCAATATTGCAGTATGTATATACATATATTTTTTCTTATGTTTTACAAGAAATGCGCAGACATTTCACGGTCTTTGCATCACGGTGTATGTGACATATTAAGCTTTCAACTTAAACTTGTTATTGTGTGCATTAAATATAAGTGAAAGTAACTTAATAGGACCATTGCAGTATAATATTACATACAGTAACATAACATTACAATCCTGTATTTACCATTGGTGAATTCATATTTAATCCTCAGTGTTTGTTACTGCCATTGAAAATAGCCCAAGATAGCTTCACTGTAATAAAGAATTGTTGGTTTAACTTAAAAAAAAAAAAAAATAATAATAATAATAATAATAGGTTTTTGCCTTAAAATTTTGAGTTCATTGGAATTAAAAATGTTTATTTAATACAATGAAGGCAATTGATTTAATCAACAGAAACTTAAAATATTATATTATATTATCTGAACCACATTAATGATCTAAGTTGATTTGACAAAAGAAAAAAAGAAAAATGTGTTGTGATAACAAATCATGAAAATATTTTTTTTACAGTGTTGTTAGACAATTTCTTATCAATGTAGTTATTTTTGTTAAAAATAAAATAATAATAATAATGTGCTAAAAAAAATTTGTGCAAGAATATAATTGGTCAGGAAAAAGTAGCTGATTGGAAAACTGGGACTAGTGGAAAGTTTTGTGTTGTGTGAGTGGAAATAAGAAAGAGTATATAAAAGCACTACGCTTTTAATCACACTGTTTAATGAGGAGGAATTTGAATATCTGGGCTCTCACTTTGACTCTTCATTAATTTTTAATTATGAAGAGCGGTACAAAGACCAGAATGCCATTTGTGACTTAACATTTGTGTTTTGCTGTTAAATTAAACATTAATTTGAAAGCTACATAAAGACACAACTCAACTTTGAAGCGCATTAGATAGTAGGGTTAATTATCTCCAATTTTCCACAACTCCTGAGATGGGTCTGTGTTAGAGAGCTATTGGCTTCCTGGAGAAAACAAAAGCAAAATCAGAGGGAATGGAGGAAGATGCATTGCATTCCCCTGATGCTTTCTCATGCACAATGTTTAATTCAATGGTTTAGACTGCATAGACCACATTCAAAATATTAATAATAACAATGACAGAAACAAAATCTTCGTAAAGTGTTTCACGAGTGGCAATGCTGTTTCTGTAACAGACATTCACCAGATTGCAATTTTAAATGAGCGAGCTATTCTCGTAAAGGACTGAACCATCAGTAGATCTGATTAAAATTGTGAGTTGTAATTTGCAAATACTAAAACTGCCACAACTGAACAGTTGAACTGAAAGTCAAAGTGAGAAATAACATAATAATGATATATAAAAGCGAGCAGGGCTAGTTGTCAAACTGGGAAGATGTCACAAGGGCTTTAATGTCAAAAGTACTGTTACACAATGTGTTTTCTCTAGCAGTGGTTTTGTATGTTGGTTTCAATTAGGGTTCAAAACCCTCTTAAATTGAAAAAAAGCAAAACAAAACAAAAAGTGAATTCTTTATTTTTCCTGGGCAATAACTATTTGTACTGAGGGGTTGTAAATCGTATGTTCTTGCTACAAGAGAGTCATTTTGCTGCTCTAATCTCCTTTGTAATCTGTTGTCTGAATCTCAAATCCTTTTGTTCACCCATGATTATTCCAGAATATAAAGTATATTGTTTTGTTATGAATACTGAAATTAATGCTCGATACAATGTAAGCAGCTTTGAAGGCAAGCAAATACCTTTCCTTCAACCCTCTTTCAAAGTGGTCTTAAGAAAAAGATTGCGTGATCGCAAGCTTAGAGGTGCAGTAATATATTTAATATCTAGTGCTTGAAACTACACAATGTCTATTTTCTACAAGACTCTTATACTGTATGTCACAGGAGTGGAATTTTGTTAAAGCAGATTTCAACTTGAAGGTGATATTAAGAGTGTTTTGGCAACTTTTTAGCATATTTTTTACTACTTTTCAAATATCTTTTATGTGTAGAGTTTATTGTTTTACCCTTGACTCAGATAATATTATACATTTATTACATTTTAAACTGTTTGTACTGCACTGTAAAAATGATCGTGATTTTAAAGGTAAAAGACGGTAAAAATGCTATGGTGAAAAACAGTTAATTGGTTTACAGAAAGTTTCCATACTATATACAGCGAATAACTGTAATAGATCTAACGGTACATTTAATGTAATTTTACAGTAAAATACAGTTTTTGGAAGTGAATAAAAACGTAAATTGACATTCTCTGCGTGACACAGTTTTTCTTATCAGTTATGTACATTAGGTGTTTTATGTTAAATCTAATGCTGTTAAATTAATGTTTAATGCATTTAAAAAATTTTAATGTGTGTTACCTTGATGGTGTTTCAGAGTTTCACACAGGATTTTGTGAGACTGTGGTGGGTCAACATCGGTTCCTCTAGGGGGGTCCAGGGGCATGCCCCCGCAGAGGAAAATTTTGTACATTTTAAATTTAAATGCATAAATCTGGTGCATTCTGAGAGCAAAATTAAGTGACTAGATCAATGAAGAAATTTGTTCTCTTGTAAACAATTTTGTGCTCTAACAGTAATTTATTTATTGTTGATGGTAGGGCACATTAGTCACGTACACAACATATAGTAGGCTAAATGGTCATTCATAACTGGTCAAACATGTAGAGTATACATTTAAACCATTAAAAATATGTTGCAAAAGAGGTTACCTTTGTTGAATTAATTTATTAAAGGGAGCCTGTATCTATATATCTGTATTTGTGGAACTAATGGTCACTCTTTGATTTGTTAAACAATCCAGAATGCACTAAACACACTACTTCATTATAGAGAAAAACAACAAATGAATAAAAATATATAATCATAAGCTGACCAATAAATAAATAAACTAGGTGAGTATATAATTCAGCAGCAAAAAGTATGCTAGCCTAATTCTTGCAAAAACCTTTGCACAGTAATTTTATATCATCCAAATGTTAATAAAAAGTTTAAAATTACTATTTGTATTCTTATGAAATAAAAAAAACTATTTATATTGGATTTATATAAAAAGACGTTTATTTTAAATGTATTGTGCAGCTTTTTAATGGGGCAACAAGATATAGATACGACAGAACAAAATATGCTATTAATAATCTTTCAGTGTGCAAAACTATGGTAATATGAAACACTTAATAACAGCAGCACACGCCTCTTATGCGCATCTCAGGTGCAGAATGATGTGCTTAAAGGGATATGGAATCGCAGCGCGCAGTTGCGCTGCGCATTGAAAAGTTCACGCCTGTTCAATCCCTGTGTATATCTGCATCTAACAGTTAATTAATTATATGTTTCTTCTCACTTTTAAATTCCAGTTATCATGTGTGTGACGCCATTTCATAGTCCTTGTGTTGTGCGATCTAACAGACACCCTGTAGCCAGTATGACATTGTTCAGAAACGGCAATAAACTCCAGCAAAATAAAGTCATTTTATGCAAATCCACAGTGATTTATCTACATATCAAGTATTATAATGGGGATATTTCATATTGGAGAGTTTTACCGTGCTGACTGTCGTTACCGAATGTGACGTGCTGTTTGAGTGCTGAACAGAGAATGATTGACAGCTGCAGCAGAGGGAAGACGAGTTTCTGACTGTGAATTTAACGCTGTACATATTCTTCTGTCCCTCACATGAAGCTATGGAATTGGCTTCAGATGACTTTGAATGTAGTGAACTAAAACTTAATTGGTGCTAGTCTATTTATTTTGCTCTATGACTCCCATTTTTGCCGTATAAAAGAGCGCAATTATCAGACTGTTATTTAAATATCGCGACAAGCCTTTTTTCCGTTTCATTTTGAGACTGTGGCGGGACAAATTAGAATGTGGCGGGTCGCCACAGTCTAGTTAATGTATGGGAAACACTGTGTTTAGTGTTTGTGTGAATGACACTGTGTGCATCTTCTATATATTAGTATTGTCTTTCATGAAATTCTTTTTTTTTTTTTTTACCATAAATGTAACTATTTTTTTACAGGGTGTAAAATAAACAGTTATGAACCTTAATTATTACAATATAAACCTTTAAATTATACGGTTTGATTTGTAAAATAGACAGTAAACTAAGTGCTGTCCCCTAAAACCTAAAACGTTGCTACCATATTTTTTTACGGTAAAGTTCTGGCAACCACATCTGCCGTTTTTTTTACCATANCTATATATTAGTATTGTCTTTCATGAAATTCTTTTTTTTTTTTTTTACCATAAATGTAACTATTTTTTTACAGGGTGTAAAATAAACAGTTATGAACCTTAATTATTACAATATAAACCTTTAAATTATACGGTTTGATTTGTAAAATAGACAGTAAACTAAGTGCTGTCCCCTAAAACCTAAAACGTTGCTACCGTATTTTTTTACGGTAAAGTTCTGGCAACCACAGCTGCCGTTTTTTTTACCATAAATTTTATGGGAATTTTTTTTACAGTGTGACTTCAATATCAAAATTACCACAAATTGCCAAAAAGGGTGAAACTATTATTTAATTATATATATTTAGGATACATTAAATCCTAGCAATGGAATTACCCTTAGTAAGGAGTTAGCCATTTTATTTAAAATTTTGTTAAAAATGTAATTTCCATCACTTAAGTCTAATAAACACTAAACATAATTTGAGATATGGTGGAAATGACACTGTGATGGAATAAATAATAATAAGAAGAATAATAATAAGAAGAAGAAGATGAAGAAGAAGAAAAATGAAGATTTTTTTAAAAGAAAAAGATGTCAACATTTAAAGTACTTCTTAAAATGGATGCTAACATTGCTCACAAATAGCTAAATACACTTCGCCTTTAGCCTGCAATTTTATGTCATTTGGATCAAATTTATTTTGATAGAAAGTCCAGCGTTGAGCGTCCCACTGCTGTGACAGTCAGGTTAAGCCTGTTTACATGTACCGCAGTGAGTGACAATCTAAACAACATTGTGTAATTAGACAATACATCACTTCATTAGCTCAATTCTGTAAAGTGTCCTTTCAAAAGCACGATACTTAGCAGTCCTTCTAGGCAAGCCATTTGAAGAGTCAGATCTCTCCTACTCACTGTAAGCCTGTCAGTCTGTCATAATCAGCAGTAAACATGCCCGAAAGGTGCCGAATGCATGAGACACGAGATCTGACAGTGCCTGGCCAAAGATCTTCACTTCCAGGGATAGTTCAGGAGATG
Source organism: Anabarilius grahami (assembly GCA_003731715.1). NCBI lineage: Eukaryota > Metazoa > Chordata > Actinopteri > Cypriniformes > Xenocyprididae > Anabarilius > Anabarilius grahami. The sequence goes on along the minus strand of RJVU01002418.1, from coordinate 1,427,829 downwards.
GCGTATGGACATCAACCACATGCTATTTATCACAGTGCCTATAAACATTGCAATAGCCTCCACTGGCCTCATTCCAAACAGTACAAATTGGTTCATAATTGCTGCTTATTCTCTGTACACTTTTTGAGGAAGGATTTATTTATTCATTTATGTTTGCCCTGTCTCACTGACCTCAGTCAAGGATTCCCCCTTTAATTCATGTTCAAAGTGTGTGTCAGGTGAAAGGAGAGTGCAACGGTTTGAGTTTTAGCTCTGCTATCTCTCCAGCTTGACGCCACATGCCAGCATATGATATTTCAATCAGCTTCAGATGTTTCCTCTTGATTCTCAAACACTCATGCCAGGCAACTATTGTCAATAATATGAGACAGTTGTAAGGTCTTAGTGCAGTCGCTTTTGTGTAACAGGATTGCTGGATTTGATAGTCTTTTTCACGCAGGTGACGCAAACACGGATGCGATGAGAATTGGATTTCCATTGTCTGATGTTTTTTGTTTCCTGCAGCACTGAAAACTGATAGGCTGTACAAGAAAGGACGTTGGTGTTCAGGATGAATGTTTTGGAAGATAATACTTTTCCGTGGGTTGTTTAGTACAATGAAAATACTCTGTACTTGTTTTGTTTTTTTCCTCACAGGTAAGATGTAAAGGGTTAATTTACGAAAAATTCTGTCATCATATTTAGTCAATATTTTTGTTCCAAACCTGTATGACTTTCTTCTGCAGAAAACAAAAGAAGATACTTTGAACAATTTTTTAACTGTCCATACAATTAAGTTTTGGGTTAGGGTTGAAATTTGTTAATCTGACTAAACAAATGGTGAAATTAGAAATTGTGCAGATTCAGTCATACTTTTAGTTTTGTGTTGAATTTGATGTGATGCTAAAATCAGTTGTTTCAGTGGTCTTTCTCTGAAGAATTGTGGTGTTCTCACAAGCACTAGAGTTTCATCTGTGCATAGGAAAACAGATTTAGATTGAAAGCTGAAAGTGCTAAATGCATATGTCTCCCTGGGTTCATAACCCTTTTAAATTAACCAGAAAGGCTGTGAGAGTCAAACTGCTGAACAACGTTGTGATGAGAATTTTTTATTGATTCTTGGTTCAAGAACAGAATAAATGCATCTTGATTTTTACTCACTAGTTGTAAATGTCATGTGATTTGCCACATATCACAGTAAAGATATGAAAGATTTTTGACACTACCATTCAAAAGTTTGGATATTAATTTCTTTAAAAAAAATATCCAAACTTTTAAATGGTAGTGTCAAAAATCTTTGATACTTTTTTTCCCAGGATTCTCTGATGAATAGAAAGTTCAGCATCTGTTTTAAGCAAAAAAAAAAAAAAAAGTAGCATTACAGATATCTTTTCTGCAATGCTNGTTTTTTTTTTTTTTTTTTTTTTTTTTGCTTAAAACAGATGCTGAACTTTCTATTCATCAGAGAATCCTGGGAAAAAAGTATCAAGATTGCCATAAAAATATTAAACAGCACAACTGTTCTCAACATTAATAATCATAACAAGCAATTATTCTTCAGCACTAAATCAGCATATACTGGTTTGACTGATTTCTGAAGGATCATGTGACACTGAAGACTGCAGTAATGACTGCTGAAAATTCAGCTTTGCCATCACAGGAATAAATTACATCTTAAAATATATTAACATAGAAAACAGCTATATTAAACTGTAATAATATTTCACAATATTACTATTTTTATTGTATGTTTGATCAAATAAATAAAGCCTTGGTGTGCATAAGATCTTTCTTTAAAAAAATCTTTAAATCCCAAAGTTCTGAATAGTAGTGCATGTCTTTAGCAAAACTTATATTCCAGCCCTTGGTGCACAATTTCCAAATTAATGGCCATTTTAAATAAGTTAATTTGCAAAAATGCTAAATAAAGCACCTCCAGCATTATGATTGAGGTTCAAGGCTGCTAAGTTTCAACTGATAAATGCTGTAATCCTGGTATTAGCAGAGATATAAGGATCTGCACCAGCATTTAAGGTTAATATCAGCAGTGACAGAAGCACAAAAAGGAATGAAAGTCAACTCCAGATGCTTAAGACACTGATCAAAACCTCCAATGAAAGAACGTGAACTTCCTTAATCACAACTATCCCTCAATCTGACACAAGTGTTTTGTCTTGCCCTAAGCCGAGCAGATCTTCGAGACCTCGGATGAATGCCTCACAGATTGCAAATCTAACTCTCCACGCTGCTGAATTAACGAGCCTGCACACTAATTTCTAATCCCGGTTGAGGTTGATTGACAGTGGTGGCAGACTACGAAATGGCTTGGTACCATCATTACATGCACTTTTTTCTGTGTGAGAGTTTGGGATTATTTAAGATTACTGCTTAATGCCTTTTTAATCTCTCCTGCAGAAAAAAAAAAAAAAAGATTTCTGGGCAAAATACTGGACAGCAAGTACAGTGGCGGTGATAAGATATTATAAGTGCGCAATGAGATCAGAAATCGGCTTTTTATCCTCGCTTTGCCTCATTATGAGAGCTAACTCTGCTATCAATCTATTGATAAGCATTTTGCGTACCAGTTGAAAGATTATCTCGCTTTAGATAAGCCCTAATAAAAAGACCATCACAACAATGACTGGACAGAAATGTCATGAAATGCTTTTGGATGTTAAAGTACTTGAAAGATGCTGAAAGATCCTTCCAATCACTGGTATGCAGATAAAAGACTATGCATATTTTCTCTTGAGGGTCTTTAAGAGGTATGACACTAGCTTCGACAGACAATATCAAGCCTGGTGAAAGTGGATGCTAAGCTCACTAAGCAAATGGGTTTCTCTGTAGATGTTTCAATCCTTTGAAACTTCATAAATGTATTGAGCAGTTTGGTTAAGCTGTGATCTTACAAAGTATGATCTGAAAAAGGAAGGATAGATTATTAGAGATGAAGCAGGAAGCCCAAGATGTTATTAGAAGTGAGACCTTGTGACACAAGATCAAGACCAATGGCACTTCCGGCAAATCTTCACTATCAAGATTTACTAGTTAATATGCAGCATTATATAGCTACTGAGACTGCAGTGCAATCATTAGTTTTCGAATAGTTTTTCCTGTTTTAACGGGCAATAAAATGGATGAAAGGATGAACTTTGGCTCAATGTGTTCGACTGTCCTACCTGAATCACGTTCTTTCGACTGGATTTCTCTGTTGTCCACTCGATTACAGCCCCACACAGATCCACGCCATCTGCTTTACCACCTGGTTTCTGTGGAAAAAGTACAATTACATTAACATGTTTGCCAAGATACTAATAGAAACACCACGTTTCTCATGCCTTACGTGACTCTGTGAAATAATAAAAAATTGACGAACACAATGTTTTCATACAGGACGGACCGCCTATTAAATCAAACATTTTATAATAATAGATGATTGTAATAATTTGTTTGTGATCAGCAGAAATAATAAAAAAGCTCCATTTCAGCCTTTTAAGCTATGTAAAGAGGCATTTCATACAGTCCTACGGTTTTACTGAGGTGGCAAAAATACTTAACTTCATCCTGATAACCTCTGTGTGTATTGCCCTAAGAAATCGCAGAGAGCTCGGGGGCTTTATGGCCACTTGACCATGAGTGATGTTGAAACTAATATGAGTTGACCCCATCGATGGCCTCGACATACCATTTACAAGCATGACAAGCACGTGAAGGTAGTAAACCTCTATTCTTCTTTACCTCATGTCTCTATCACTGCCACATGCTGCTCAAATCAGCAGAGTAAGAATATGGCAGTAAAGTCCTCTGCATGATATCCCATGCATGATGAATATTTCTTTTTTCAGCAGTGTTTTAAATAGTCAGGATCAAAGCAAAGTTAAGAACTGAGACGAATATGGAAATCATTATGCTTCCCCACCCAGTTGCTAACAGTTATGCTGCTTTACGCACAACTGTATCTATTCATTAAATTCTTTTATGTTTTATTTTCCTCATTTTACACATTATTCATATATTTATTTTATTATAAAGGTAACATTAATCAGTTTTTTTACAAATTCAAATATTTGTTCATTGTTTTTTTCATTGTTTGTTCATAGGGTGTGTGCAAATATGTGCCAAATATGTGCCAAATATGTGCCAATCTTACCAAATTTGCCACAGCTTCTTGTTTGCTCTCTTTATAGAATAATAGTTGATTGGAGCAAAGTACAACCCAGGTTGAATTCCAGTTTTTCCTGCAAAAATAATTGAGGTTATTACACTTTAAACTCATAGTAACACTTTATTTTGGGGACCGATTCTCACTATTAACTAAAGTTGCTTATTAGCATGCATATTACTAGAATATTCACTGTTTATTACTTATAAAGCACATATTAATGTCTTATTCTGCATGACCTTATTCTACATCCCTTAATCCTACCCAATACCTAAACTTAACCACTACAACAACTACCTTACTAACTATTAATAAGCAGTAAATTAGGAGTTTATTGAGGCAAAAGTCGTAGTTAATAGTGAATATGTATTCCCCAAACTAAAGTGTGACCAAACTCACTCTAGATAGATAGATAGATAGATAGACAAACCGTAATTTCTTTCCTCCTTCAGCAATTTTGGCTTTGTTCAAATATTCTCCTTTTAATACAGTCTGTAACAGAACAGAAACACAAAAAATATTTAGTCTTCCAAAATAAAAAAAATAAAAAATTACAGAAGCTTAAAAACACTCTGGTTGGCTGCTGCATTTTAATTTATTTTATTGGTTATTTTTGAAACCATCCCATTTCTTGTGTAATGAAACACTAAACTCTGTTTATACAGCTCAGATTTCCATTCTTCAAAATAATCATTATATGATTAACTTTTGTGAGTGTAAATCATTCACTGCTGGCTCTTCTGGCTCTCACATCCAAAAACCCAATTTTATGCGATGGTGATAATGGATGAGGTACGATAAATCATACCTGCGGCCCAACAGAACCATCAATGTTATGCTGAGACTGGTTCCTCCGGTGACGGTTGATCTAAACAAAGAGCATGCGTTGCTAAGTTGAATATCTCTCACCCAAATAATATTCATTTGCCTGAATGAGATTATGGATCATGATACGACCAAAACATTTTTTGTAATTTATTTTAAAATTAATAATTTATTTTTTGGAGACATATACATGCATCTTTCTTAAATGTTCTACAGATTATATCCTGTCAGGTCATTTGATTTCTCCTACAGCGAAAGGTTTGCTTTGTAGTGTGACTGCACTATTATTTTTTTTACATGCATGTTACATATTTCTGCGTAACATCTCATATTTAACTTAATTTCATCTTCAATCATAATTCTGAATAAAACTACAATTTAGTGTAAGATTTGTCTATCATAAAAATTTACATACTACCACACAAAATTATTATTACAGTAACAAGAAAGCAGATGCAGCTTATTTTATGTTTTGTGTTAGTTTTAGGTTGATGAAAATGGCTCAATTTTCCCAGCAGTAAAAGCAGCCGGCCCTGTGCAGCAGTGCTGCCCTGCCCTCTGCTGTTCTGTGTCTGCGTTTCTAAAAACAGCCAATGCAACAGGAAATGCTGCAAATAACATGTTGCATGTAGTTACACATACTCATGCAACATAGATGGACAGAGAGGCATAAAATCATTTAATTGGTCTTGGACCGTGTGATTGTGCTCATGCTCACAGGTTTCTGTAGTGTGTCAGGCTCTGGTAAGACCATAGACTTTGTCTGGCTGAGTCTCTCGCCAGTGTTGCTTTGAGAGCTCTTGATCCTCATCTGAACGGCTCCAGGAAGCACCATTGCTGGCTGCTTCTGCATCGTTGACACTGAAAAAATAGCAATAACATAAAATCTGTCATTTATCATTTTTGATTGGCTGAAAATATGAACAATGCATCAGTCAGACACAAAAATAATCAAAGCATTGTTTTGGCCAACATAAATTTCAGTAACAATTAACAATAAGGTTCATTAGCTAAACATTAGTTAATGTATTAACTAACATGAACTAGCCATGAGCAATACATTTGTTACTGTATTTACTAATCTTCGTTAACATTAGTTAATGGAAATTCAGTTGTTCATTGTTTGTTGTTGTATTTTTCCCATAGGGATTATAAAATAGTCTTTGTTAAAGAATTATAAGCCATGATCTAAGCCAAACAGATATGAGGAGAATCACAACACTACAAACTTTGATTTAAAGCAAAAAATATTGAAAATTGAAAATCAGACAAAAAGACAAAAGGTACAAGCCTGTGCACTTAACCGTTTTAGTGCGGGAAAGAACTACAATCCCATGAAGCATTGTGAACAGCATCAAATAAAAAATTATGGAGAAATATAAAACTACTCATTTACAAATGTTAATTATATGTATAAAAACAATATATTGGGCGGAGCTAAAGAGCTTGACTCTCTGATTGGTGTAATTTTCTGTACAGCATCATGGGTAATGTAGTTTTTTTTTTTACAAGGAATTCCATTGTTAAACAGGATTATTTTAAAAATAAGATGAAATAATGCGGGCTAATGGCTTCAGCAGATGCAAATACCATGGATTAACAACCTCATAGCTCACAGTAGGTTTTTGAAGGTTTATAAGTTATTGTCCAAAATCAATTTCCTTATGGAGAAAATGAATGGAGTTTTTACTTCCATAACCCAACTGTCACAGCCAATCTGAATCCATCCTGCTTTAAGGAGCTCGAGCATTTAATGGTACTTTTTTTCCTTTCCGTTTTTCGCATACAGACGACAATGTTGATCTGCAAAAATTATTAAAATGCTGTATTATGCATGCCCGGCCAGTAGATGACAATGTCACTTTGTAAAGAAAAACTATGCATCCATAGACAGAACACATAATACACATGTGCATGACGTCACCATTTTCACAAATCCGCATTTTTGTACTGTACACGGAGACAATAACAGTATAACTTTCAAAACTTGCACTTTGAAAGTCATTTTCAAAAGTTTGTGTTTTCAGGCCCCCAAAACACCTGTCGTGTAAACAGCCCCTAAAGCGGCAGACGACAAAACTGCAGCGTCGCTTAAGCCTTGTCCAAACTAATATGTCTTCATTTGAAAACGCATGTTTTTCTCTCCATTTTGACCTTCCGTCCACACTGAGACAGTGTTTTTGTCATCAAAGATGGAGCTTTTTGAAAATGCACTTCCAAGTGGATAAATTTGAAAATGCCATTTTCGCATTGTAGTGCGGTCTGTGAAAACGGAGGTATTCGATGTAGATTGTAGATGAGCAACATTCGGAAAACAATTGAAAATGTTAGTGTGGAAAGGGAGCATTTTGAAACGAAAACACCATTTTCTAATGTATCTGGATTAATGTAGACGTAGCCTTGAATAACTGAATGATATCATCCACTGGTATGGATGCTGTGAGTGGGCCTTTAGAAGAATAGGTTCTATATAGAACCTTAAAGGGTGATGCCATCTTCAGGCGCTTCATATAGAACCTATTAGGGGAGTTCCTATCATATGATTATTTTATGGATTTAGTTTTAAATAATTTATTTGGTTTGAATTCACTTTTAACTTTAAGTTTTATGAATTAGACAACTCGTAAACATACTTAAAACGTAGAAAAAAAATTACATGTCAAGTCAAGACACCATTTATATAACGCTTTTTACAATGCAGATTGTTTCAAAGCAGCTTTACAGTAATAGCAGGAAAATAATGTAACAAAGTTTGTGTTGGCTGTACAGCAGCTCTAGAAGAAAATAGTGTCATTGTCCAGCTTAAGTACAGTAAGTTCAGTACTGACTCATTTTTGTTGTAAAAATAATTAGTTATTTATTTAGTTCATTTATCTATACAGCAGCTCTGGAGAAAACAGTAATGTCATCGTCTTGCTTAGTTCAGTTGTAAATAATCTGTAAACACCAAAGTAGTATGCAAGCCTTTAAGTCATTTTTCCTTATATAGAACCTTGTGTAGAGTGAAGGCCTGGCGACAACTTCCCCATGTGACAACTTGCACCGGTCTTATCTACCATTAGTTGGCTATGTAGTAGCACATGCCACAGTAAAATAATTTGTAATTGCTTGGTCAATTCTTCTTCTTCTCTGAAATGAATCGCATTTTTGAGGGCCTAAACATACTCGAAAACTCATGAAACTTTGCATACGTGTCAGAAGTGGTGAAAATGTACGTCTGATATGGGTTTCAGAATTAGATGTGGCAAAATGGCTCGATAGCGGCACCTACAAAATTTCAATTAAGCACCCTTCGCGCTACGTTTCACGTACAGGTATCAAATTCGGTAAACACATGTAACAGCCCAATACCTACAAAAAAGTCCCTTGGTGCAAAATCTGTAAACCCAACAGGAAGTCAGATATTTTGAATTTTCTCTGTAAAATTTGTGCAGTTTTTGCCATTTCCAGACATTGTACTATAACGAACTCCTCCTAGAGATTTAATCAGATCAACATCATATTTGGTCAGTCTAATCTAAAGGTCTTTGTGATGTTAAATTGTGAAGATCTAGAGTTTTCAGTGAGGGGCGTGTCTGTGGCGGCCTGACAAAGTCTGATGTTTCGCCATGAAACAGGAAGTTGTTGTAACTTGGGCATACAGTGTCCGATCTGCCCCAAACTTCAAATGATTCATTAGAGTCCTGACCAGAAGACATTTACAATGCAATATTCATTTACAGTCATAGCGCCACCTGTGGGCAACAGGAAATGTCGATTTGCACAGTGATTAACTCCTCAGAGATTTAATCACATCAACATCATATTTGGTCAGTCTAATCTTAAGGCCTTAGCGATGTTAAATTGTGAAGATCTTGAGTTTTTGCTCAAGGGCGTGTCTGTGGCGGCCTGAAAAAGTCGGATGTTTCACCATGAAACAGGAAGCTTTTGTAAGTCAGGCATACAGTGTCCGATCTGCACCAAACTTCACATGTGTGATGAGAGTCCTGGCCTAAAGACATCTACATGCCAATATTCAGTTAGTCATAGCGCCACCTGCTGGCTACAGGAAATGACATGCTTTGCACTGTAATTCACTCATAGACACATTTGTATATGCCATGAAGTACCAAACATGCTAGAAACACGTTAAATCATGAAACACTTGGCTAAGTGCTAATGTATGCGATTAACGCCACGAAACAGGAAGTAGTTGTAACTCAGGCATGCAATGTCCGATCTGCTCCAAACTTCACGTTTGATAATAGTCCTGGCCTGAAGACATCTACATGGCAATATTCAGTTATAGTCAAAGCGCCACCTGCTGGCAGCAGGAAGTGTGGCACATTGAACTGACTTTGCTATATTTCGCCTGTATTTACTCGCTTACATGCATGTCACCCACTGTTCACTATTTTCCTAAAGCCACCAGGGGGCGGTGGCCCTGGGTGCCAGGGCCCTTTCATCGCTGCTTGCAGCTTTAATATTTTAAATGTATTTTGCTTACAAAAAGGAATGCATCAAACTAGAATTGCAGTCAATTTCATTGTAGTTCAGTCACTTTGACAAAATCATTGTAATTTGTCAATATATTTAAAATGTTACAGGTCTTTTCAAGTTATGGTCTGAATTCACTTCTTGAATTGATTTTATCTTCTAAGCTTCAATAACAATTTGAAGTTTGAGCTTTTATAAAATGTTTATAAAATGTAAAATGTTTAAGGCCTACATATATAAACTACATTTGGATGTTTTCTTCAGCATATTTCACTATTGTGTCATTATTTCTTTTGCTGTCTGTAAGCAGCTTTTTATATAATAATATGTTTCTTGTGACTGTTTCAACAGAGTGATTGCACCATCGGCCAGAGAGTGGAGGAACTGATAGGTCATGCCTTTTTTTTAACAGAATCTAAGCTTCTCAACTACTACATTTTAAGATAGATGCACATATATTTATATATACACTTAAACAAGAATAAAAAGTTAATAATTTTAATAATTTCCCTTAATTTGTCTTTAAATGGTTTACGTCAAAATAAACAACCAGCTCTTGCAAAACTCTACAGTGCACTTCACACTAACAGCCATTTTTGTCGGTTCTTAACAGGTTTTAGATAGTGATAATTCTATCAGCCACTAATCTACTTTCATTTTTGTGAATTCAATTGGACTATACTTTGTAAACATGTCAGAGACTCTTTCTATATGTATATTTATTTAAAATGTTTCTCTGGCTGGTAAACCATGAAATCTGCTGCTGCTATGATAACACACTGTAGCATGACAGGAAATAAATAAATCTTCAAAAAAAAAAAAAAAAAGCATAGCGGAAACTGCCACTTTCATTCGTGCATGACAAGTCGACTTTCTTAGATGGGTTTAAGAATGGGCAACAGTCTGCAGTCTCCTGTTTAAGGGTATTGGATTGTCACTAAAAGTTACAATTTGAAAAAAATATATATTTTTATATTTTTAACAAGCAACTTATCAGTTCTGACATTTTTGGCATAATTTTTGGGAATTTTGCATGCAAAGATTTAGTTCACATATAATCAAGGCATCAAAACATTTCAGTTCAAGAAACAAAACTTCTTAAGCTGATCTGACAAATTATCATACTGTATAAATAAGATCAATAATACTATTATATTGTATAATACCTTATATATATATATATATAATATATTTAAACATTAAAATGTATATACATAATTAGCTCTGGATATGCATGTAAAATAACACATAACTGTCCCTATACGGACCAACTTTTCTTTCAGCATCATTTACTTGATATGCAGAAGAGAGATATTAAATCAGGATCAAGATCTATCTTATAGAAACAGGTTTGTATCTAGCTTAGAATGTAAGCAACCATCAGTAAATCTTCAGTAACCACAAAACATTTATTTAGTCGCATCATCTCTGTTCATTTTCTCATATTTTTTTCATTCCCCAGTGCTGCCGTCCTAAAAATGTATAAAGTGGACACTCGTACCTGGTTCTCAGTCGGGTTCCAAAAAATACTGCTCAAAACCTGTTTCAGCAAAGACAGAGAGAGAAAGTGTCGTTTGGAGGAAGTGTACAAGTCACATGGGACACTCAAACCCTACGTCTCTCAAGATGTGCAAGCATTAGTGCATACATGGGGCTTCTGCTATCACACACTCTTCACTTCCTGAGGCCTGTGACAACAGTTTCAGACAAGATGGCTGCTGAGCTCACAAGAACAGATGAAAGGAGATCAGCATCATTTCAGTCTGAAATGTCTCCAATAGAGATAGATATGATGATCAGACTGACTCTTATTTTGGAGAAGATTGGATAAATTAGAACTGGTTTTAGGGTCAAATCACTTTGGTTTTTGGGTCTGTATAAATGTTGAAGGTAGTGATTTTCCATATAATTTACATAATACATAATATTTTAAGGATATTTTTTTTCTGCCCACAATATTTTTTGTTCTCTTTAAAACTAAATTTTAAATATATATATATGTAATGCTGATTTTTATTTTATTCTTTCTTTTTTTATTTTCTTTCATTCTTTTCTCTTTTATGAAGTCTAACCAGACGACTTTCCATTTCAACTGTTTGAGGGTGTACATTTAAATATATCTTTGGTGCACCATAACCCTATTTGGGTCAGTTCAAACAGGAAACAGTATAATAGCATGTGGTTTGAAGCCCCTCACCCATTCTCAGTCTTTGTGATTTTGCAGTAAAATAAAATAATAATAATTTAATAAATAAAATAAATGTAATTATTTATTTATTAATGGCAAAATTTTGTACATTTTAACATATGATCTGGTTCTTTTATGAAGGTGTAATTATTTCTAAAGTGTTACAATCAAACTACAATAACGAGCTAAGGAGTTTAAATGTACACTGAATGCAGAGCACACTTACGCCACTAGATGGAGACCTTAACTTTAAAGAGAAAACAACGAAACATTTTATATTGTAAAATTACATTACAATATAACCAACTTCGAACTTTTTAACAATGTCATAATTTCTCTGTATTTCTGCACCCATATACAACCAATAAATGGATAAACCAATAAAAAGCAAGTTATAACTAGAGCTTTCTGTCCACAACATCCACGTGCAGTACTTTAATTCAGCCACTAGATGGACAAACACTCTCACAGAATGAGGATCTCATGCGTAGCACTAAAAACCAAAGCCTATAATATGAAAGTTTCTGTTAGTTTGTTAGTCTTATTATTTTATTATTATTAAAAATCAATCTACAGTAATCACTTAACAGTGCGCCGGGAATTGGACTGGGGAAGAAAATAAATTTTTCATAGTTCTGAAAGTTAGGCTACATGATATGTTGCCAGTTATAAAGTAGCCATTATCTTAAATTATCAAGGAAATTCGATTACTTACTGCAGTAAGGGTAGGTCTTTTGTAGAGTTTAAAACAGCCTAAGCAGGTGAGGTTATATGATACTATATGTACTGTAAACGTAGTGCAGTGAAGAAGTATTGAACATAAACAGCACAAATGATGCATACATTGAAAAAAAGGCTAAAAGTCCCTGCTTTAGAGAGGGAAAAAGAGTTGCTAACTGAGCCCACAGCCAGGTCTCAATAATATCCTGGCTTTATTTTTTTATTTAGTATGGTGTATGGAAGTATGGTGATGCTTGCCCTATATTCACTTATTTTTAATCTGGATTTCATTCCATCCTTTTGTTCCATTTATCTAAATCTACCTAAATCGCTATCAAGACCTGTATTAATCATTTTGGCAAACTTGCCCTCTTCAAAGAATGAAAGCGTGGACATGAGCTAATGTTTCAGTGTGCAGGAGGTGGGGACAGTTGGACAGAAAGAGAATTAGAGTCAGGAATGTGCTGGAGTTCACAAACAATGTCAGATTGTATTACGGCCGCAGGGGCGTCACCCTGTGAGCGAGGTGCTGTGTGTGAGTGGGGTTAATCCAGTGTTTATGAAACACGCAGGGTGAATAGCCGGCCCGGTCACACTCAAACTCCACTGCTGTGTGATGTATGTTTGCTCTGTCACTTCATCTTAGAGAGAGCGGAAGGCTAAATAAGGAAGAGAAAGAGAAGAGGGACCAATGTTTTTTTCTTTCTCTTTAACGGTGAGGACAGGTGAACAGAATCTTTAAGCCTGTCGATAAACAAGAAACTTCTGAGACAAAGCTGTGAGCAAATAAAAAGAGAGAGGCTTCAGAGAACACCTTTCATCATGAATATCTTCAGAGGTGTTTAGGTCTAAGGCCGAGGCCTGGTGGTGTGGTCCGACCTCTTTCCTCGTCTCCGCTGGGACATATGGCCAGCAAACTCAGTTCCCATGTCTGAGTCTAGATTAAACCTTGAACCAGAGGTGTGTTAATCCCAAACAGCACCTCACATTGACAGAACTGGGGCTCTTTGATCAAAAAAAGAGAAAGAGATTGAATGGAGGAAGGGGTAGTGAAAGAGAGGGATGGGTTGGAAAATAAAGGTCTCAAGTAATAATAACTCGTACAAGATGGTAAAATCATGTCAATGTGTATAGGGTCATTGTACAAACCTAAACCTAAGCATAAAGCCCAACCGCTTAGCCAAATCCTAAACTAAAACCGTGTTTGAAAAAATGAAGCTGTTCCTTTTAATATGTGCCAAGTCGTATCTTATTTGTACAGACATATCTTATTTTGTACAATATCAATACTTTTATTCAGCAATGATGCATTAATCAAAAGTGACCGCAAGGCAAAAAAGTACAAAAAAAAGTTCAATTTCTCATAAACGCTGTTCTTTTGCACTTTCTATTCATCATGTTGCACAACTGTTTTCAGTGTTGATAATAATAATGAATGTTTCTTGAGCACCAAATCAGCTTATAAGAATGATTTCTGAAGGATTATGTAACACTGAAGACTGAAGTAATGTCTTCTGAAAAAATGAGCTTTGCCATCAAAGGAATAAATTCCATTTTAAAATATATTCACATACAAAGTTATTTGAATATATATGAGTTTGACATTTGAAGTGGTCTTTAATATTTTCTTTATCAATCATGCCAAAGCATAAAATCTACGAATATCGAGAGATTTGCGTGAGGGTTTGGTTGAATCATCAGTGGTGTGTGTTTTAGGGCTTATAAGGCCGCAGAAATGAAGAGAGCTGTTGTTTCAATAGCAGGAAGTGGAGCTCTCAGTGAGTACAAACACAACTATGAGGTATGGTGTGAGAAAATGTTCACAAAACACACACACACACACACACACACACATTTAATGACTCTATTAGCATACAAGCTAATATAAATATGCATAAATATATTTTGAATAATGTTCTGCTCAAAAAAACAAAAACACAGAAATACAACGAAATCAAAAATCTATGTGTAAAAATGAAAACCATCCACCTTTTTTTTAGGTAAGATCGGGCGTGGCCATTTGTAAATTTAATGTGTCTGGCTTCCGGTGTCATTCGCTTCCAGTGATTTTTAACTGTACAAAACAGCTTGTTATGCTGCTTGATATTGCAAATTGGTATTTCTTACCTTATTATTTTAATGTAGTGTCTTAATTATAAACATCCTAGTTTGTAGCGCAAACAGCTTTGATATTCTTCTTGGTATTTCTCTATAGCTGCCAATAAATTGGAAGTCTCGCACATTCACAGAAAACACCTTATTTCTGCGTTGATAGACCAGATTACAAAAATATTCATGGTGTGAAAACATCATTAGACTGACAGTGTAATACTGGTTTTCCACTAGAGGGCAGCAAAGTCCAGAACAGCACTGCTGACACACGACCCTACTACTCTATCGATTTCCACAAACAGACAGATGGGCGAAATGGATTTATATTTTGTGTGTGTGTGTGCTTTCGTGTGTATACATGTGTGAATTGTATATGTATATGTCATTTTTTGTTAATATCCTGCCTTGTCAGATTCACTTTTACTCTCTCGGGGTCACTCTGTTGAGTCTCTCTCTTCTCTTTAACATGAAAGGATAAAGTGTGATACACACACACACACACAAATATATGTGCGCAGGTTGGAGTCCATTAAAGTCAGCGCCCTCTCTAGTAGAAGTCCAGTGTGACAGCAAGGTCACAAAAGGTCAAATCTCCTCAATGCAGTTCATCTTGTCACAGAAGCAAACTTCTGCCTCTGACCCCCCGACAGCTTTGGCCTCTGACCTCATGTTCTTAGGACGCTCTCTCTCCCCTTTAGCTCCTTTTTTTTTTCTTTCATTATGAGTGAGCAAACAAAGCCGTTCTCTAATCATTGTCGGACAGACAGGACAGGAGGTAGAATGATATTATTATCTACTTAAAAGGGCTTTATTCAGCTATCATATGACCAAAAACATGGAGCTAAAGTGTGGACTGCATAGTTGCCTGCATTACTATGCAATGAAATCAGTGAAACTGTTAATCTTGTCAATCTTCAGGTTTAAAAAAGGACAGTTTTCACATATTACATATTTATGTTGATAGGTCTTTACAATCTTTAAATTAAGTAAAGAAATATTTATAATTTTTTTCTAACAATTTTCTAACAAATTATAAATTGTTTAAAAGAAAAGGATTTTACTAGACTAAAATTGTCATTTTAATCAGTGTTAAATGGACTAAAAATAATGCATATAAAATGCAAAAAACTTAAAGGTGCTACAGAAGGTGCTATGTTTTGTTTTAAACATTTTTGCAATATTACTTGAAACTGTCTTTACTAACTGATAAAAGACTATTTATTAGGTGCACTGAAAGGAATAATATTAATAAACATCATCTGTGCACGAGGTAGGGCCTTAAAAACATCAGCCAATCGCGTAAACGATTGGCCCTCTGGCTTGTCAATCACTGCCATGACGTTCCTTGTGAGAGACGTGCGCGGCTGCGCGCTCCAGTAACTTTCCACACTCCACAGGCGCCGCATGCAATGTTTTTGTCAGGAGACAGGAGTAACAACTGCAGATTATGAGTTACCAGCGGTGAGTCCGACATAATGAATCCACTAACACGACACAGCGAATGCCGGTGGTAAACAAACACTCGTGTTCCAATACTCGTGCACGAGTTTTAGGAGGCGTTCCCTCGAAATGAGCTGTGAAGGAGGGGGGTTGTTCTTACACATGCGCTCATTTCAAAAACTCACTAACAGTCTTTGGTTTCTCAGTCGACGAAAAGATCCTCTGTAGCACCTTTAAGACTACATTTATTCAGCTTAAAGGTGGAATAGGTGATTCTCTTCAGAAACGTTTTTGTTATACTGGTTGAAAGTCTCCTCATATTCCGATAGCAATATTAGGCGGTCTAAGTGTATTTTTATAAATATATATTGAATGTGGATGGCGTAGGACCATAAAAAGTTCATCCAATTATTAAATTCGGTCCGAATGAAATAATACAATGTCCTACCTGCCTGCCTCATGCGTTTTGGAGGAGGCGTGGCTTTGGACGGCAATTTGCAAATCGTATGCTTTCAATGCTAGCAGGCTAACATTAGCATTTCCCAGATCTCCTACTGCACTTTTAAAACAGACTACAGACAAAAATAACAAAAATAAATTAATTTGAAAAATAACACTGATTGGACAAAAAAAACAACGGATACCATGGTGCCCCGTACTTTTTGTAGGGGTTTTATTATGTTTTATGTTTCTATTAAATTGTATACACATCTATTATTTGTCAAAAAGCCAAGCCAGGGGAATATGTCTGTCTAATTAATTAAGGTCAAGCTGGTGAAAGTTAGCCCTCACACAAACTAACTGAAACACATTTTGCTTCAAACCCAGAGCCACGTTTAGACTCAGTGGGCCTCATCTATGAAACATGAGCAGAAGTTCTTTGTAAATTAATTGAATGTAATATTTTACGTAAGAATGGTTTTACAAACAGTTTACACAGGAATACATTCTGCTCGTGTTTCATGAATGAGGCACAAGGTCAACGTAATTTCAAGATAAAGATATGTAAACACCCTGATACAGTTTCCAGCAGGGTGAACATTTTATCATTAAAGCTAGGATAGGCAATTTCAGAGAGGCTAGTGATAGCAAGCTAGTTAGCCTTCAGAGCACTCTCCAAAGCCACACCTCCTCAAAAACACATGAACGCACAGTCTGCGAAGCGTCACAAGAGACGCCGTTAAATTACCTGATGTCTCAAGTGCATAACATCAGACATCCCACCCTGAAAAAACTCATTTCCGGGAGATGGCACAAATGCAATGGACTAAATGCAATGACTGCACGAACATTTTTTGGTGCTGAGACTTCCACAGAAGATAGATATATATATACAGCTATGGAAAAAATTAAGAGGCCACTTAACATTGATTTCTGAACTTGGAGTGGTCTCTTAATTTTTTCCATAGCTGTATATATATATATATATATATATATACTGTAAATATATTTAGACCACTTCAATTACTGATTGCTATCAGGATGTGAAGAGTGTTTCAAGCAGTATATCAAAATGCTTTTTTGAACATTGCCTATTCTAGCTTTAACTAAAATAAAATTAAATAACTTTTAAAAACAAACAAAAAATAAGTGATTAAAAAAATGGGGATCAACCTAAAACAGAGATCAGTTTTATGTTCTGTCAAAAAACGTGATGAAGTTTTTCCAACGCTATCTCACGACCAATTTGTACGTATTTTACAAGGTGGCTAATTCGTATGAATTCGTACGACCTCAGTCGTACGAATTTGTACGATTTGTCTAAACCCCAGTGACGGGTAGGTTTAGGGGCGGGATTTGGGGTAGGTCATTCGTATGAATTCATACCAATTTGTCAACTCGTAAAATACGTACAATTTAGCAAAAAAACGTATGAATTCGTACGAGTGAGGTCGTATGAATTCGTACGAATTAGCCACTTCGTAAAATACTTACGAATTGCCGTGAGATCGGGCTGGTTTTTCATGTAACAGATGAGAGAAGAGAACTGGTATGTGAGTAAAGGGACATGGGAAAGGCAAAGATGGAAAAGTTTCATGCAGACACCCCTCTGAGTGGCCCGGAAACAACCCCACTTTCCCGACACATCCAGGAAACATTGTATGGAA
>RJVU01002418.1:1386668-1403629 GCA_003731715.1 Anabarilius grahami | reverse complement strand
AGTTGCAATCTATGCCTAATCTGATTTCACTATTAAACTGCACATTCTCTCACTCGCGTCATGACCTTGCAAATATTTACAACAAGCACAATACAGCCCAACAGTTGCATGTGCATTTGATCTGATATCGCTCTAACAGAACATGCAAGCTGAAGATTAAGAAATCTCTCTTTTGTCAAAAGATCTCAGGAATTGTTTTTCTGTGTGTGCAGTTTACACTTTGAAACAAATGTTTTATGAGTTTGACATATAGAATTCTCAGAAATATGTGTTACAAGAATGTGTATGTGTCAAGAAGAGCGTCAAAGACACAAATCAAGAAGAAAACGTATTTTGGTAAAAAAAAAAAAAAAGGAAAAACATGTTTTTAATAATTTAACCAATTTCAACTTCATTTTTTAAGACACAAGATTCAACTCATTTTTTAAAAAGTATGTTTAAAATAATTCAAGCTGAAATTATTTGTACAGCCATTTTGATTAGGTTATACTTAAAAATTTAAGGCAGCAACTGAACTTAAGTTTTAAAGTTGAAGTAATTTTTTTTTTCTTTTTTTTTACAGTGAACCGTGAACAGCAAAGCTTTTGATTTAAAATGTATTCATCATATGTTGCACCATTTTCAATTCTGAAAAATATAGGCAATTATAGATACTTGGGAAATAAAGATGAGAAATAAAGTCTTAAATTGCAAGACATGAAATCACAGAATGAGATATAGTTTAGGGTCAGCAAGGTTTTTTTCTTAGGTTTTCCTTAAGAAATTAACATTAAATTTATCACAAGTGACAGTAAAGACTTTCATATCATTGCAAAACGCTTCAATTTTAAATAAATGCTGTTCTTTTTAACTTTATATTGAGGAAAGAAAAAAAGTGTATCACAGTTTCCAGAAAAATATTAAGCAGTGTTAATGTTGTGAGCGCCAAATATTTCTTGAGCACCAAACCAGCATATTAGAATGACTGCTAAATTCAGCTTCATCATCACAGGAATAAATTATATGTTAAAATAAAATAGAAAACAGTTATTTTAAAAATAGAACAATATTTTACACTATTACTGTTCTTACACTATTACAGTATTTTTTTATCAAATAAATACAGCCTTGGTAAGATACTTCTTTTTACTGACCCAAAACCTTTAAACTGTAGTATATTAGGTCACAATTATGAGAAACA
This sequence comes from Anabarilius grahami, assembly GCA_003731715.1. Lineage (NCBI taxonomy): Eukaryota > Metazoa > Chordata > Actinopteri > Cypriniformes > Xenocyprididae > Anabarilius > Anabarilius grahami. Next base: position 1,402,449 of record RJVU01002418.1, on the reverse strand, counting down.
TTGCAATTGCAAGGTATATAGTGACAGTGTAAAATATAAAAGCAGTTTAAATGTTATTTTAAGTAAAAAAAGGCTGATTAAAAGCTTATCAACTACTAGTTACATTAAATAATGTTTGGTAATGACTAAATGATTGTGTTCCCTATAATTGTTTTAGAGCACAAATATATCTGGTGATCTTAAAACAATGCTTGTGTGTGTGGTTCTTTATCTGTGTGGCCTGGGGGAAGGGTTGTGTTTCATGACAACAAAGTGAAGTATATCAGTCCACCTGCTCTTACATCAGCCCTTAGGAAAACTGTGTGTGAATTGTGATCTATGCCTAATCTGATTTTACTATTAAACTGCACATTCTCTCATACTCGTGTCACGACCTTGCAAATATTTACAACAAGCACAATACAGTCCAACTGTTGCATGTGCATTTGATCTGATATCGCTCTATCAGAACATGCAAGCTGAAGATTAAGAAATCTCGCTTTTGTCAGAAGATCTCAGGAATTGTTTCTCTGTGTAGGTTTACACTTTAAAACAAATGTAGACATAAACAATGAATATTTTATGAGTTTGACATATTCAGAATTCAAATAAATAAGTGTTTCAATGTCAAGAAGAGCGCCAAAGACACAAATCAAGAAGAAGAAAAGAGCCGGCAATTGTTTCTATATTTTCTTTGGTAACACTTTATTTTGATGGTCTCTTTTAAACGTTCTGTTGAACTTTGCAACTGCATGTCAACTAACTCTCAATAGTAGACTGTCTGCTTCATATCTGCTAACTCTTTATTTCGATGCTCCCCAACAGACATTTTACTGACTATAAGTAACTTTGCAAGTACATGTCAACTTATTCTAACCATAACCCTACCAGTCTACTAATATTCTACTAACACTCTAATGAGAGTTAGTAGACATGTAGGTGCAACATTACTTATAGTCAATAGAATGTGTTAAATGGACCATCAAAGTAAAGTGAAACATTTTCTTTTATAATTATGATCCAAAGCAATGTCACCACATTTGTTTTATTTTTTAATCTCACACACACATTGACTAACTCATATTTGTTATATGGCTATTATTTGATATAGATGTAAGATGCTGAGGCAGTGTAACCGCAAATTCATAAGCCAAATCAAACACGTGGCATTATATTAATGACTGTTTTTGTTCAACACCTGCTCTGTGTGTTTATCCACTGTATTTGTCTAATTTTCCTTCCTCCCGCTAGCAAGGTTCATGTAGCTTTCTGTCATCCCTCGTTCACATGAGAGAGAGGAAAGCTAGCACTTTCAATCACACGCTACACAAGAGAAAAATAACAAAATGAGAGTTGAATAACAAGAGTCAGGATATACCGTCGCTTCTAGACATACGCTAATTCATTACACAGAAACAAAACAGAGTTAGCATGCTTTCAGCAAGCGCTCAGTTTCTCACACAGGGTGACAGACGTAACAAAGAACAAGAACGGATGAACGAACATACAAGACAGAACGGCAAAGGCCAATTAGCTAATTCACGTTAGCCTAGCATATGACCAATTATATTGTTTGAATAGTGAGGGAATTGAAAGAGACAAACTATATAGAATAGTGGATGGGTGAGTAGAAGAAAGAGAGAGAGAACAAGGGAAAGTGAGTTGATTAAGAGGATGTTGGGGGAAGGAAAAAAATGAGGCGAAAGACTAAAAGAAGAGAGGGGGTCAAGAAAACTGTGCAGTAAGAGCGCTGATCCTAGATTAGGTCATGTCATCGTTATTAGCCAGAGAAAGAAAGAAAAGAAAACAAGGGTGAGTGGACGACAGAACAAAAAAAGAGTAATCAGTTCTCAGGGTTTAATCCCAGAGAACGAGTGTGAGGTAACGTCATAATGGTGGTCTGATGAATGCCGCAGAGATCAGGCGCAATTTTCAGAAAGAATCTGAACACTTTGCCGGGGTGTTAAATGCGCGTGTCTGTGCGCTTGCAAGCACGCTTGAGTTTAACCCGAGGTGAAAGTTACCGGTAGCAGCACTCTGCTGTTTTGACCTATTCTAAGATAACCAATGCAGCAGATAACGTGCACACACACACGCACACACACACAGCTGATAACATCTTGGGATGGGATTAGTGACAATGAGGGTAGATTTGGGGGTGAGAGGGGAGGTCGAGGGGTAGTTCGGCAGGGGAGGGGTGTTATCTTTGTGTGTATGCGTGTGTGTGTTTGTTATCTTTGTAAGAAAAAGGCCTTTGTCCATGTCTTGCCCACACTGAGCTCACATATGGACATTTATTATGGAAAGGCATTACAGAGATCAATATAGTATGTACAATATGTTCTGTATTAGTATTTCATCATATGGGGGTTTCTTCTTATATCTTAGCAGTTTTAAATGTGTTTGTGTGTGTGTGTTTGTGTGTACAGGTATATGTGGTTTATGAGGACACAAATGTGTATAATGACATGGGTATTACAATGTAATGACATGGCTATTACAATGTATCCTGTGTCCTCGTAAACCAAATGGCTTAAAAAAACATACTAAACTGTTTTTGTTTGTTTGTTTGTTCTTAAATTCCAAAAATAGTTTTCTGTGATGGGTAGATTTAAGGGTAGGGTTAATGTAGGGGGATAGAATATAGGGTATAAAACAGTATAAAAATCATTACGCCTATATGGAGAGTTCCCGTAAACCACATATTCAAGAATGTGTGTGTGTGTATGTGTGCGTGTGTGCGTGCACGCGTTTTTGTGACATATCAGGACACAAATGTGTATAATGACATGGGTATGACATAGGTATTACAAGGAGAGGGTGACTTATGAGGACATTACCCCATGTCCCCACTTTTCAAAAGACTTATAAATCATACAGAATGAGTTTTTGTGAGAAAGTAAAAGTGTGCACAGTTTCCTGTGATGGTTAGGTTTAGGGGTAGGGGTAGTGTAGGTGGATAGAAAATACGGTTTGTACAGTATAAAAACGCCTATGGAATGTCCCCACAATTCACAAAAACGAACGTCCGTGTGCGTGTGTGTGTGTGTGTGTGTGTGTGTGCGTGTGCGTGAAACCAGTTTTTTTTATCATGCCTTCAACATTTGCTATTATTCTTATATATGCACATTTTATTAGTTTACCATTATCCTATAATATGAAAATCCATCATGAAAGTATGAATTGCCATCTTTAAAAACTGAAAAGGAAACAAATTTCCATCACAGTCATTTCCCTCATATCCATAATGTTAGTACACAATACATCATTTAAGATGTGGTTGAACTGACACTGTTCAACCACATCTTAAGTTGGACACTGTTATTAATAAAATAGTGAGAGTGTGAAAAGTGTTTTAAGAGAGTTTATTTCCTAAAGGTCCATGGGGCCAAACACCCATATAAGAAAATCAGATTTGGAAACAATAAGATGTCACAGACAAATGCTCATATCCATAATTTACTTTGAACCGGGGTAAGCCTGGGAAAGTGTGTAGGTGTGTGTGTGTAGTGGCTCTTTGTGTTTTTGTCCCAGGCTGTAGAAAGCTACAGAGGCAGATCTCCACTGATAACAGGAGCCAGCACAGGAAACAACACAATAGCAGGAGACTGAGACCCTGTAAGCAAAGAACCTTAAGAGAAGGACATTATTACGTAAAAAAAAAAATAAAGGTTTGTTAATATCAACTGGCTAAAAATAATAAAAACTACATGAATGTAATATTTGTGTCCATTTCAAATTTAGTCAAGATTCTCAATCTACAATTTTCTTTAGCAAATATCCAAATTAATTTTTAATCTCAAATTTACTGGCACTTGATGTTTGGAGAATGCTGTTCTGTTTTTTGGTGAGTAAAATAATTGACATGGTACATGTAATTCCATATAGCACCGCATTTTGTACTGTCTTCATAAGCTGGACATGAACAAATATTTAAAACTTGTCCCCATTCCTTTCGTCTCTCGTGAGAGTCAAACACATCAATTTGCACTCAAAAAAGCACAAACAGAGGACTGAAGTGTGTAGAGAAAGAAAACGGCTCCTTTATTTTAACTTCTAAGCGGTTTCACCGCAAATTGAAGCGTGAAGACGACAGCACAATTAGCAGGCGCAGAAGGAGGGATGGGAATGAGCTTGTGAAAAGCCGAATGAAAGAAAGGCAAAAGGATACAACTTATTTGGTGCACTCTTAGCCTCTCGAATCCCACCACCAAACCCTACGTGAACGCAGACCTCGCGAAACATTTCAATCCAATAAAAACTAATGAGACGGCATTTGAATCCCAAAGGCAGAGCGGAGGAGGACAGGGGAAAAAGAGACGACAGAAAGAGAGGAAGGTCCTGGAGTGAGGGTCTGCCCCCTGCAGATCATGCCATTCTACCTCTCGCCCCTTTTTTCTCACCCGCTTTTCTCTCCCATTGAGCTCGGCGGACCTCGCAGTCTCTCAATTGGATCTTTTCTTTCCTTCACTCTTTCTTTGCACGCCTAATCCGCAGAGGAGCTGAGAAATACACTCATTAGCGAGGGGGAGAGAAAGAGAGCGGAGAACATATGGCTTTGACTTGCGATCACACTAAAAATCTCTTGTCTTTTGCCGGTTAAATAGTTTGTCTGTTTATCGGCCTTCTCAGAGAGACAAGCATATCTGAGAGCATCACAGAGAGGAAACTGTTTAAAAATGAAACACGCTTGAAGGAGAGCCACAACAATGATCCCAGAGCACTTCAGAACAAAGTCTTCCCGAGGGAAAGAAAAGGTGTTTGAGATTTTCTGTCTCGGCGATGGAGAAAGGGGGGAAAGGAGAAAGGGGGGAAAAGGAGAGAGGACAAGCAACAGAGAGTAATGTGTATGCCACTTGTAAATGTTTCTCTGACCACTAACATTATCAGGTTTCACTTGAAGTCTCCGGCTGATCTGGCGGCTCCTTTGAACGAGGGAAAAAAGAGTCTGCCCAAGGGTCTGTCCCCTTGATTTCCTCTCTGTGTTTTTTCTTTCTTCCTTTCTTTTCTTTCTTCTCCTTCGCTTTAACTATTTTCAAACACAGTGAGAGAGGCAGTGTTAACGCATCTGAACCCCAGTGCTGTCAAAGGTTAACGTACACACACACACACACACCTGAAGGAAAAGCTTTTAGCACAGGTATAAGGAAGGCCTTCCCATGAGGCCTTTCTGCAGCAGCTGCTGGTTAACAGTGTTGTGACATGTGAGGACAAAAGAGGCGTCTCAACTTTAACCTGAAGACAACAAAAACCAGAGGGATGGATTACAGACAGGACCAAGATAAATATTTCACTCCTGAAAGAGCTTCACCGCTAATGCTGGTGTGTTGTCAATCAAGAGAAAGTCTGGAGCAGCGATGAGCCATTTATGCAACAAGTTTACATTTTATGATGTGCCGTACCAGTCAACAAATTGTTGCTCATGATCTTTATTTTAATTTTAATCTAATCTTTTCAAATATGTTTAAAATGAAGGATGAGTCTGAGCTGTGGAAAGCAGGGTTGCCAGGTCTGCATAAAAAAAGCCCAATTCGTAATCAAAACTAGCCCATTCATGGCAAAAAATTTGCCAAATCGCGTACCGGGGAGGGGTCACTAGGTAAAAATCGCGTGGGAGAGGGTCTGGGTTTGTGGTCGCTAAAAAACCCGGAGACTAAAAAAACAACCTGCTGCAACAGTAAAAGTAAAAGTAGTCAAATTACGCTGGAAAACTGCATACTTTCAACACTGGTGGAAAGTTTACAGGCTTGTGAGAAAAAAGGTTGATATGCCGACCTTTCCCATCTTTCTTTCCCTCAATTTTCTGCCTCCACTCTCCTATACAAGATAAAAAAGCCAATAATAACAATAATTTTATTTATTAAATTTTAGGTATTTATTTTAGAAAGAAAAATTATGTCTAATAATTTTATCTAAAAAAAAAAAAAAGACTTTTAACTGGTAATATACAAAATTTAGAAACAGAGACTTTTTCCAGTCCATGCAAAACAGCACAAAAAATACTTTTGTTCAATTTTGACTCTGGTTCATTCATCATTGTTGTGGCTTTGAATAAGTATCCCATGATCCTCTTTGGTGGGTGTGTCTCAAAAGCAGTGTTCCACACCGGTGGACGTTCACTCTACCACGCAGGGGCTGATGGGTAAATGGCTTCCTCAACTAATCCCTTTAGAGACATAAACAAGTATTTTACCTTTATTCTTATTCCCCCTTCTCTTCTTTCTTTCTATTTACTTGTAATTCTAGCCTATGAGCCTAAATCCAGTTCATTTTCTTTCCTCCACACACAAACTCTAGATTAATTTAATTTTGTAAATGTGTGTATTTTCTATTTCTGAGCATTCCACAATGAAACCAGCAATATACAGATACAAATGAGACACTACACACACATTTTTTAGTCTCAGAGATTGAACCCTTTAGGATATCTACTTTGATTAAACCTCAAAAACTCATCAGAGCTCAATTTATTGCACTTATCCATCTCTCCAAGCACCTTCCTTTCCACTCCCTGCTGCCCCGAGTCTGGAAGAGTCCTAACTGAGTGTTAAAATATTAACAGACTGTAGCTCATTAAAATGCTGTTGTGTGTTTCACTCATAGAGACCTTTTGTTCAGCAGGACACCAGCAACATCACCAGACCTCCAACCCCACTGCTGCTGCATCCTCTGCTCAGCGTGGGCCTTCACCTCAGGCATGGACAGCAGCGTCCATCCCCCCTGGAGCCTGGACAGAGAAAAGGAGGGAATAAAGATGGATAGATGAGTCTAAGCCTGTGTATGTGTCCATAATGTATTCTGATACCTTCCCCCGTCCTCTCTACTTTCCTTCCCTCATTCCACTCTCTCTCTTTCCCGTCGGTGATCCCCAGTGCTCTAAGTGTAACCCGTCTCTCCAGGAGTCGTTGATATGGGGATTAACTCCAAAGTGTCAATCAATTCTGTTTTTCTATCTCTCTTTCTTTCAGCACACAAGTATTTAATTGACACCAAGAGAGCCAGCCAGTGTTTTGAGTCTGTTTCATCCCTGCGCTCTGCTCCAGGTCATGGGTTTTAGAGATGGAGAGAGGGTGAAGAAAGAATGAAAAGTGAACCGAGAGGAGAGGATTTGAAAGTGTAATTTCCTTGTGCAGTGTAATGTTAGAAATGCATGTGGGAACTCAATTTGGCTTGGCCAATTCTTCTAAAACCTGTTTGTGATGAATGATTGAACATTTAAAGCTGAAGTGAGCAGGTTTTTGGATGTTAAAAGGCTTTCTCCTATCCCAGCTTAATGTGTAGAAACAACTGTAAGCAAGCAATTTGTAGGCTGATTTCCCCAGAGAGTGTAAATAGTGGTGCAGAAATTACACACTTTAGCTTTAAGAATATTTTTAGAGGTAAAGAACGGTTTAGGATTAGTGATATTAAATATAAAAGACAGTTATTGTGATGGGGACAATAGTAATACACAATTTTTTTCCAATGAATAGCTGTGAAATCAAGGGAAATTGTAAAGTTAAAATTTGTTGGACTGAATTGAAATTGATTTTTAAAAACACCATTGAAAAAAAAAAAACATGGGGAGAAATCAGCAGTAATATTAATATCAATTAATTAAAGGGAACCTATTATGCAAAATTCACTTTTGCATGGTGTTTGGACATAAATGTGTGTTGGCAGTGTGTGTACACAACCACCCTATAATGATAAAAATCCAACCACTCCTTTTATTTTAATCCCCATAAATCATAAGCAGTGTCTCAGAACAAGCCGATTCCAGATCCCTGGCAGTGTGACGTCACAAAAGCCACAGGCCCCGCCCACGAATTTTGACAGACACTGACGTTTTAACATAGAACACTTTCGCAATGTATGTTGGTGATAATACAAGGGAAAGAGAGAGAGTTTATGGAAAATAAGTGAAGCTCCGCCCTCTAAGGCCGAGCACAGCAGCTCATTTGCATTTAAAGGGACCAGACTGAAATGGCGCGTTTTTGTTCAACCACTAAAAGTGGCAATTTTAACATGCTATAAAAAAAATTATATGTGGGGTATTTTGAGCTAAAACTTCACATACACACTCTGGGGACATCAGAGACTTATTTTACATCTTGTAAAATTACATATGGCTTTCCTGTAGCTCAGTGGTTAGAGCGTGGCACTAGCAATGCCAAGGTCATGGGTTCGATCCCAGGGATTGCACATACTCAGATACAAATGTATAGTATAATGCAATGTAAGTCGCTTTGGATAAAAGCGTCTGCCAAATGCATAAATGTAAATGTAAATGTAAAATAATATTTTAATGCACACTTGCACTGTGTTTTATTAAGCTCTTACAGTGATTTTCTAGAGTGAAAACAGACGCTTCATCTTTTGTGTGAATTACAATAAACGTTATAAAACTCATCTGTATAGTTTTGGCCATCATTCGGACTGTTCAACAGGCCTGTACTAATATAGTGGATAAAAACAAGAAGACAATATAAGTTATAACCGTAATTTAACTAAACTATACTATACCTGTTCTATCTCCATGCAGCATATATTCGCAGTTTCTGACATTATAGTGCGTCCTGACTGAATCCTGTCACCGGAGAATCAGCTCGTGAAGCTCCGCCCTCTAAGGCCGAGCACAGCAGCTCATTTGCATTTAAAGGGACCAGACTGAAATGGCGCGTTTTTGTTCAACCACTAAAAGTGGCAATTTTAACATGCTATAAAAAAAATTATATGTGGGGTATTTTGAGCTAAAACTTCACATACACACTCTGGGGACATCAGAGACTTATTTTACATCTTGTAAAATGGGGCATAATAGGTCACCTTTAAAGCATTGATATTATTTTACAACTGCCATAAAACCCTTTTTAAAAAGGAAAAAGAGATAAAAACAAATCCACAAAAATATCAAGCAAGCACAACTGTTTTCAAAATTGATGATAATAACTGATTCATGAACACCAAATCAGCATATTAGACTGATTTCTGAAGGGTCATGTGACACTGAAGACTGGAGTAATGATGCTGAAAAGGCAGCTTTACCATCACAGAAATAAATTACATTTTAAAATATATTAAATCAGAAAACATTTTAAGTTGTAATGATACTTCACAGTATTACTGTTTTTACTGTATTTTTGATCAAATAAAGTTTTAGTGCGCATTCTTTCATTAAAAAAAAAAAAAAAACATTAAACAGTAGTGTAAGTATTCACTTAAATTTAATTTAAAATTATGCTTTTGTCATACTTAGCTAACTTCTTGAGAGATAGGTTAAACATAGAATATAGAATATAAAAATGTATGAAGTGTAAACTTAGCTCTATACTAATTCATTTAATCAACGACAAGCGCTCTCCTATCTCTCCATCTGTCCTTCTATTCTTTTCCTCCTCCATTTCACACCTGGAAACACTTTCCCTCTCTCTCACCTGCTAACAGGAGTTATTTCAGGTTCATTAATCTCTGTGACCTCCTGAGGAGATGTCGTAAACACATAGATGTGTGTCACCAGGCAGCAATGCGTGAGTTGGCTTTTCTGTGTCCACACACACACACACACACACGTTTGTTTTTGTGAATTGTGGGGACATTCCATAGGCGTAATGGTTTTTATACTGTACAAACCGTATTTTCTATCCCCCTACACTACCCCTACCCCTAAACCTAACCATCACAGGAAACTGTGCACACTTTTACTTTCTCACAAAAACTCATTCTGTATGATTTATAAGCCTTTTGAAAAGTGGGGACATGGGTAATGTCCTCATAAATCACCCTCTCCTTGTAATACCTATGTCATACCCATGTCATTTTACACATTTGTGTCCTGATATTTCACAAAAACATGCCCACACACACACAGGTTTGTTTTGCTATCAAAGTAAGGACATTCCATAGGCGTAATGGTTTTTATACTGTACAAACTGTACATTCTATCCCCCTACACTACCCCTAATCCTAAACCTACCCATCACAGAAAACATTCTGCATTTTTACATTTTTAATAAAACATTGTTTAACATGTTTTTAAAGCTATTTTAAATATGAGGACTCATGAAATGTCCTCATATTTCATGTTTATGTCGTAATACCAGTGTAAAACCCCTGTCATTATACAAATTTGTGTCCTCATAAATCACAAAAACAAGCACACACACACACACACGGTTTCGCTATCTTTGTGGGGACTCTCTATAGGTGCAATGGCTTTTATATTGAACAAACTGTATATTCTATCCCTAACCCTAAACCTACCCATCACAGAAAACTTTCAGCATTTTTACATTTTCAAAAAACATCAATTAGTATGATTTATAAGCAGTTTTCCTCATGGGGACCTAAAAATGTCCCCACAAGGACAAGGATTTTGGATAATGCCAACTTTGCGGGGACATTTTGTCCCAATAATGTAGGGTTTACCAGGACCACAAGCACACACAGATTATAGAGAGCAGGACTCTAAAGTCCTGTTTACACCACTGATTCGGGCAATCCATTCAAAATGAGACAACACAAAAAACAGATGTAAACAAGGTCCAACATTCTGAAATTCCTCCACATCTGGAGACAGTCAGAAGCATTTTTGACCATATTGTGCTTGCAGTTTGATGAGGACTGGTTATTCTTCTGTCANAAAAAAAAAAAAAAAAAAAGTTTGTTTGTTTGTTTTTTTAAAGCTGCATGAACGCCTGAATGTTTTGTTAACAAAACATTCAGGCGTTCATGCAGCTTTAAAAAAACATAAAAACAAAAAACAAACAATACTTTTGAATGTTCTCTGAAACAAGTAGATTACAACTCCATGACGGTTATAGCGCTGCCTATATAGGCAGCAGACAGCAAGGAAGTTCACTAGGATTTGGAGAACATGCAGATAATGTCTTCCAGGATTCGCTGTTGGCTAAATCTGTTGTTATTTAGATGCATTACTGTCTTAACGGCTTAGTCTTAAACAGCCACGTACAACAGTTAACACAACAAGCTTTAATAGAAATCAATCTCCCTACATACACAACGAGACATTGTTAACACCTCAAGGCTGAAGATGTCTATCGCTATAAAGTAAAACATCCAGACAGTCTTTTAACATGTTTCATAGCTGGGCCAAAGAAAACATTTACCCAACAAATACCTCCAAACCGTAAACTGTGAGCACCAAAACAGCAGCCGGTTCTCATGTAACCCGTTTCAGAGTGGATGATTCCGGTAGATTATGAAATCTGTTAACTTTTTCCCACTAGAACAATAGTAAGCGACATGGCGGAGTGGACATCAGCTCAAGCTCTCACCAGTAAAATGTGGCTGACCTGAAGAAAACACAACAGCACAGTGAGAACCAGACATGCTTTCACCTCACAGCCGGGCAAATAAACATGATCTGGCAAGAAAAACAGGAAAGATAAAGCACAGAAATGATTGAATGCTGTGAACGTAAAGCGCTTGTTTGTGCCTATCAAACATTGTGTGTTTGTCTGAGGGTAATCTGGACACCATGTGTCTTTTTGTGTGTGTAACATGGTAGACAGCAGGACCGGACGTTTACATAGCGATCTTCATGAACGTTATTTCAGGTCACGGGGTAAGATTAATGTCACGTCAACATCACCGCATTGGCATTAATATGCAAGACCCTGTTTTGCAAACTGAGAAGCCCATTGGGGTTGTTCATGTTATCCTCACAGTCCATTAACTATGACCTGTTATACCATATTACACATCCGATTTTTCTAAACCGAAGATTAGAGGATAAACTGAACCCATAGGGAACCGTATGTCAGAAAAGGTCAGTGAGCTCAGCATGTGTGTTTGTGCTTGTTTGTGAGAAAGGAAGAGACTGAGACAGAAAGAGTGTGATCAGGCATGAGAGAGTATGCCAAGTGTCACAATTAGAGGATCAAACTAAACTCTATCAGATGACCTCAGAGGTCAAAGGTTAACGTGGATGTTCAGTAGTGTGTGCGTGTGTTTGAACAGGCACAAAGAGAGAGAAGAGGAGGAAGACATAAGTTCAGTTCTAAAATTTAGTGAGCTGCCTACCTAGTTGGTAAGATATAAAACAAGATGTTTAAGACATCGCAGATGTTCTCCCAACACAAAGGCTGTTCAAAAATGTTGGCAATAAAATGATACTGCCTTCCAAGATAACTTTGACCAAGGCAGCATCACATCCTTCAAAGAAAAGGCAATCCCACAGCAACAAGTAAAATAATTTGTTGCAGAGCTGAAAAAAAGTGTTGATTACAAATATAAATATCTACAAATACAAATTTCTGAGGGGTGCAGACTCATAAGATACACTGTCAGAAAAAAAAGGTACGGTGCTTGTCACAGGGGCAGTTTTTTCCTTTTTACACCTTTTTTCTGACAGTGTATAGGTGTATATTATATAATATATTTTTTATAATTTATGAGTAGGACCACACTGAATCTGCACCTTCAGAAAAACACATAAAGCCCGAGTCTTATGTGCTTCATTATTAAATATTTTGGATAATCAGATTATGCTTTCATCTAACATTAAGAGCACTCACAGTTCATTTTAACAATGATTGACTATATTTTGCAGAATTCCTCAAATTTACCTTAGAATCGGTGCATAAAACCCTGATTAAATATAGGCCTGTTTTTGAGGTTCTATTTCAGTTAGGATACTTAGAATCTTGGTAGTTGCAAGTATATAGAAGGCAGCAAAAACAGTTCAGTTCAGTTCAGAGCTAGTGAGAGAGAGAGATGGAAGTGGCGATACGACTTTTGGAACTGTTCTCCAAATTAGTATGAAACAGGATTTTCTGCTGAGAATCTCATTTAAACAGAACGACTCCAAACCCTCATATTTCCTCAATCTGTTGAATCAGTCTTAATCAAAAAGGCTGTTTTGTGTTGCTGGTGTCCCCAAGTACTGATTAAAATCTGTAACGGTGCTGTTGTGCTTTTAAAAACAGATGATCAGGCCATGATTAGGTTTGGTGTGTTATGTTAGAGGCCAGAGCTTAACCTGTGGATGTTACCTCTCAGCAATCAAACCTTGATCTCGCTCTCTCTCCGTCTTTTCACTTTTTCTCCCAGGCCAATGTCTGAACAGAATGAAACCACAGTTCTGAAACTCAGATCTGTTTAGGATAGCCACTGGCAGTCGGCACACCAATGGAGAGCTCTGTTCTTCCTGTGCTGTCTGTGAATAATCATAACCATCCATCTCACTTACAGAGTCAACGTGACTGGAGAAGAAATGAGGGAGAGGAACAGAAATACACATTTGTGACAGTGTAGATCTCAACTTTCAATTCTCTGAAGTTATGCTGTAAGAAACTGACAAAAAAGCCATTTAACAGTTGTGCCACTTTGGTGCATATAGTGTTTCGGTGCAAAAAAATGTGTTCCTATCACTATGCACCAAAACAGATTTTGCGAGTGTGTTAGGCATTAACTAATTTGTATAATTCAGTTAGTGAATCAGACACTAAAACAATGCAGACAGTACATGCAAATAAATGCAAATAATTTTTAGTGAACTTCCCCTATTGTATCAGATAAAATAAAGACATCAATTATTTAAAAACACTAATTACTATTGTATTCTTGATAATGAGAAACCCTCATGAGAAAAAATGCACTGCTGTAACCTTTGGTGAGAAACCTTAAGGGTCCTATCTTACTCTTAGTGCAATGTGGCGAGACGCAAGTGTTTTTTGCTAGTTTCAGCCCGACGCAGTTATCATTTTCGCGTCCTGCGCCATGTTGTTTATATAGCAAATACATTTGTGCCCATTTGTGCTCCCAAGGGCGTGCTGATCTGAAAACGAGGTGTGTTCAGGCGCATTGTTGGCGCATTACTATTTTGAGGCAACTGAAATAGACTGCTTCATTGACCAACTGAAACCTGGTCTAAAGTCAATGGCGCAATATTTGTTTTGTTATTTAAAGAGCGCGTTTGTAATATGTGCCTATATGCGGGTACACTATGCTTGTTACACACACAGGGACGTGCAGCAGCACACAAACATGCCAAATATAAAAAATAAAAGGATTATAATGTAAAAGATTATTATTGTGTGCATTAAAATAAAAATGCTTTGGTGGAAGCCAGCTTTTTCCCGTAGATGGTCTGCCTGCACACTTTAACCTAGCGCACGAGCAGATCCTTTCCTCACTAGAAAAGCGTTCAGTTTTTCCCGCTTGCAAATTCGGCCATGTAAATAACGAATCCCCCATGGCGCGAGCGCAACTGGCTTTTAAAGGGAATGGGAGATGAGATTCTGATTGGTTTATTGCACGTTACGCCCAAAACACACCCATTACTCATTAAGAGAATAGGGACAACCCTTGTAGACCATGCACTGGGTGTGCCGACCATTTTTCTCATCCATAAACTAGCAAAAGTGTATTCGGACACGCCCTAAGCGCACTTGCGCCGTGCTCTTTAGACAATGCACTTAGATTGTTAAAATAGATCCATAAATCTTAAATATATGCCAAATAAATGCCAAAACTGGAAATAAACACAAAGTTTCAGGAATTTGACCAAATAACACATTGTATTAAAGTAGGATCACAATTCTCTAGTACAGTAATGTGTATAGAAAAAATAAAATCATATAACTTCGAACCCAGCACTCTGTTAATCCCTGGTGTCTTGAGCTGGGCATCTGCTGGTGACATGCTTGTTCCATTTTGATGATGTTATAAAACATGACATCCACAACTGCTCCATTAACAAGAACTGACAACAGCACTGGTGATGTCACTCACTGTAATTAGTGCATGTGTGTTTGTGGGTTAAGGATTGGTGGTGTTTGTTGAAGCCATTGTAACCTCCAGATGTTTCCCAACCCACCCAGAGAAAGAGAATTAAGGAGAGGGCAATAAATCTCTGCAGTAAAAGTGTGAGTGTCCATTTGCACTAGTTTGGGGACTGTGTGTGGGTTGTGAACACACACACAAACACATTTTACATCCCTGTTAAAGCTCTTTGCAGTGCTGTGTTACAGCACTTTTGTGACTTTTAGATGGTAATGAAATGTTTTTCGCTGTTCAGGCAAAAATAAAGCAGAGAGTTATACAGAGAGACATGAATATTGGTTCTTAACCTTTCTTAAGTTCTCAGATTGTTATCTAACAAATTACATTATAACTACTAGCTAATACTCATCTATATTACATGGTAAGATTAACTATGGTCTTCAGTAGCTACTGCTTTAGATTTAATCGACTCAGCTGCATCACTATTTGTATGAAAAATAGTTACTTACTCAGCTGTATTGAGTTATGTTCCCATATAGGCTATAGGCTGCTTGTTCATTTTCTGACAGAGCCCATACATATGCTCTTGTCTTTCTAATGTCATCTGATGATGCATATTTCACCTCTATTGTTTATATTCCTGGATGTAATGGTGCGGCGAGAGATAATTAGGGATGTATGTGGTTCTGCTCGGCCGAGTCGGTTTGTCCAAAACACATCCTTTCTCATGTTAGTGAGAGCGCTCTTCCGTTGAGTAGCTGGACATTCCACTCTAATGAAATACTCTGTGCCCTTTCAGAAGATATTAAAGTTTATGGTCATAATAATCTGTGAGAAAGCAGGAGGGCAAAATTCCTTTTGGTAGCACTTTCTGTATATAATACATTACAAAGCTTTTACAGATGTTTTAAATTTGGGTGAACTAACTATTTTAGTATAAAGGGTTAGTTCACACAAATTTAAAAAATCTGTAATTTATTCACCCTCACGTCATTCCAAATTTGGAACTATCTCATTCTTTCTTTTGCAAAACACACACACAAAAAAATAAAAATAAAAATAAAATATATATATA
>RJVU01002418.1:1341050-1381125 GCA_003731715.1 Anabarilius grahami | reverse complement strand
AACTACTGATCTTCCATAACGTCATACACTATAAAAGAAGGCTGGTACCTGTGCTAAATTAAACACATGTGAATATACACATGGTCATTACAGAGTGCGTATTATTCACAAATGTGTGTTTATTTGTCTGTGTGTGTTAGCCACCTTTGTGCAGGGGCTTTCCTTGTGACGTTCGAGCAGAAAGCCCGGAATTTCTGCCACAACATAAACACACACAACTGGTTCAGTGCTTAAAAGACCTCATTAAAAAGTACTGACACATCCATTTTAGACTGGACAGTTTCCTCAGGTCAGTAAAGTTCAGCAAGACTGCAGTTTTACAGTCTCAAATCGCACGTCTAACTCAAATCAGAGGTTAAAATTTAGGCAGAAGATCTCAGACAAACAATTTACTACAGTGCTTGTGAGGTTCCTCAAACATTCCATTTTTTTATAATGTTTGTCAACATTTTCTGCAATTAATTCAACTTGACCTGCCTGAATGTAACATTTTAGTTCGTCCTAGTCGTAGGGGTGTTATGTTATGAAATGTTATGAGTTATATTTGAACAACTCTTTAGAATGTTCAAAATGTAACTGGCAATTATGTTAGTGTAATATTTGCATATAGAACTGCAAAAATAAATTCTTTATTTGAATTATTATTATTTTTTCTATTTAGCCTGTTATAGCTGCCTTTGTACTGCAAAATTATGTGTTTGATTTTTTTTTTTTAAATGAAAAAAAAAAAAAATCTTATATGAAATAGCAATCAAGCAGGCTATATTATTATTTGGTCATTTTCTAATCAACTAACATGCCACAATGCAAATATTGTACACTGTAATTGCATACTACCCTTTCAGTCTGTCCTCATGACACTCTTGCTGAATATATGTGTGTGAATGAGTGTCAGTGTGTTGCCATTTCTGTACTTTGCATATCTTAGCAACTTTGACTGGTGGCAACAGATGGCAGAGATCACCTGTGATGAGAGTGTTGGAGAGTGTGTGACAGGCAGATTGGGAACGTGAGCAACTGACTGAGCTTCAAACAACACAGGAATGCCATCTTATGATGATAATCATAATTATCATTATAATTATTTACGAAATGCAGGGTTTGAGGGTGTTAAGTTACTGAGAGCAACAGGGGGTCCTGATAAATTCAACACACAAAAACTCTCACTCTTACCTGTAATTTGTGTGTGAATTTGTCTAATCTCGTTGTCGGAGGGGTATCATTTTAGCATGGCGCATTAGATTGAACAGATGTAGATGTAGTGTGTGTGTGTTGCGCTGGAAGAGATAAAAATGTTATCTGCTACAGATACGTGGGAACGTGGGGTGTGAGCATTCTACGCAAATGAGCCCAGTTTAGGGAGGAAAGAGTGACTGAGGGTCACATTCGGGTCAACATCAAGTCACTATTACCACCCACTTACTTCTAGTTTAGATGGATGTGTTTGTCCATGTATGTGTGTGTATCTGTGGTAGGGCTGGAATGCTAGAGTTGTATATGTAGGTTTGCAAGAAAGAAATAAACACACAAACACACACACAGCAGCAGCAGCTGTCTCACCCCATGAATTGCCACCTACATACTGGAGGTCTGGAAGATCAGGGGTGCTCACACTGAAACTACCTAAAAATATCAGCCAAAGTATCTCACGTCTTCTTATACACCAAACTTGAACCCCCAAACACAAGCTGTCTTCACCAAATGCCTCTGTTGCTTTCTAATTTGACCTGCTACATCCGGCTAATAAGCATATCAAAAGCAAGAAAGTTTCTTTGGTTGACTTCTTGAAGAGTGAGACTGTAAACACTGTTTTTGTATACGAAATTGTGTACTTTCAGAGTATGCACAAAGAAAAAAGTACTTCTCGTTGATGAAGTATGTTCTTAAGGTATGCAGTACGAAGTGCCGCAATTTGTTGCTTAATTTTATTTAGTTATATCATGGTTATGTAGTACTAATTCACTCCCTTGTTTGAATTTAGTTCAATTGTGGTTGATTTAACTAAAATGAGGAAACAAATTAAGTCGTAGGTGCAAATTCTTAATTTGATGCAAATTTTTTATTCATGACATGTGCGGAGCTCTGTAATGCAGTATAGTAGTACAAATAAATTCCCAGACATACTACATCCATCATGTTGGCACTGTCCTTTGACCTGTATGTTTTAAGCCATGATGTATGATAAAAATCTGTGAAAATAATTAACACGGTCGCTGTTAAATGAGTACACTTGAAAGAGCCACTCAGCTCACACTTTTATGCCATTTTTTTAGCTTTTCAGCTTTTCGAATCTATCAGCTCTTCAGTTCATGTGGTCTTATGCACTGTAAAATCGAACAGTGAAATTAATTAAATGAAATGAGTTTGTTTTACTCAAATAATAATGAAAGTTCATTGTACTTAATAGAAAAAAAGTTGTGTGAACTCAATTTTATTGTAATCAGCTGAACTTAATATGATTGAGCTGCAGCAGATTTCTAATTTACAGCATGCTTTGTGTCAGAATGTATAAATAAATGTTGAAATTAAGCGTTATTTTCATTGAGTTAGTGTTTAATGTTGTGTTATGTTGGGATTTACAAGGGGTTCAGGGTTACCATTGTGGTGAAGAGTAGAGCCTGTGGTTAGGTTGAGGATGGGCTGCAAAACTTTTAAGTCCATATATATTCTGTATGTTGTTTGATTATATACATGCAAGTATATATTGACAGTCTCTTTGATAGTTATAATAGGGTGTGTTATTTGCTATCTAACATTTAACCAAGATCTGAATGTCATGTTTGTGTAAATGAACTGTATGTAATTAACATTATGATGAGTTGGGCGAGGCTGAGAATTGTGGAAGCGAAGGGATGCCGGTGACGTGATTGTTATTGAGAGACACCTGTGCACCACATTGGCCTTGCTCCGCTTCCACGGCTCTCGGCCCCAACCCACTTGTCACAAAAATTTTAAGTTCTACTAACTTTAAAAAATGAGTTGGTTTACTTGAATATTTTTAGGTAATACGTTTCCTCAACTGTTTTGACCATTCTGAACTTATTGAGTTTTATAGTGTGGGATAAAAATGTATCCATTATTGCACTCTTCAGAATGATTGCTTTATTAAATATTTTTAATGATTCTTTTTATAGATTTATTTCTTATGGCTGCTCTGCTGTTTGTGAGCGTGTATAATACAGAGTTGGCGTCAGAGTGGTGGGTTAAAGGGCATCCTTTAAAGTGATAAAAAGAGTGTCACAGTGAGTGTCAGCGCTAAGCAGCTCTGTGTCACTATGAGGTGATCGAAGGTGAAACTTCTCACTCCTCCATTTAGAATGAAAGTGTCACATGGACTCTCAGCCTTAATAGAGCTGTCAATCACACCTGACCCCAGCGGTCAATAACTAGACCACAGCATGAGCGGCTCACTCGGGGACCAGTTGCGCTTGCATGCAGACAAATACAAATACAGTTTTGACAATTAGTTTTTTTTTTTTTTTTTAATCATGTAAAACATTAGAAAGATTAAATTGTGTTCAAAATAATGATAGGATCACACAATTCAATTATAATCTATAAGAAACATATTCACCCCCACACCCCCCACAAACACACACACACACACACACACACACACACACTCTCACTTAGTTATTTACTTAGCCAAATGGGGAACATTCCATAGACTTGAATTTTATATACAGCTAGTTATATACTTTACAACCTAACCCTAACAGAAAACTTTCAGCATTTTTACAATTAAGTTATTAATTGCTTATTTTTCTACCATTTTTATAAATGAGGACATCCCCAAAAGGAAGTTTTGGGTGGGTTTGTCAAATTTAGCTTTCCAAAAATAAGGAATAGGCATGTAAACACAACACACACACAAGATGCTTGAAACAAAACAAAACACAAAAAAGTTAAGCACATACATAGGATTGGTTATTGCTTAATAACTTGCCATCACATTGTAGCATTACAGCACATCGTTGCAAACTGTAACCTTTGGCACTGCAATTCGTTGCTAACCTGCATCAGATCCCAAGGTTAAAAGCAGTGCTAACCCCATTTCAAATGTGAATTTAATTATATTACATGCAAGAAATTAAATAAAATCCTATGGATCTTCTGTGTAATTTTTGCATGAGTTTTAACGCTAAACTAATACAGCCAAAGAACATTGTCAAGTTTCTAGAGCATATTATTTTCCCATATAATAAGAGAATATAATATGCACATATAGATACCTGGTTTTCTCAAATGTTCAAAAGAAAATCATAATATGATGTGATAAAAACACAGTTTGGGAGCAGAACTTATTTTACATGTTTCAAGCTATACGATACGATCCAAATCTTTCACCATTATCTTATCAGAATTATAGTATGC
This sequence comes from Anabarilius grahami, assembly GCA_003731715.1. NCBI lineage: Eukaryota > Metazoa > Chordata > Actinopteri > Cypriniformes > Xenocyprididae > Anabarilius > Anabarilius grahami. Next base: position 1,376,751 of record RJVU01002418.1, on the reverse strand, counting down.
TCCTCCTTGAGCAAAACCTGCAAGCTCTGGAGAAGAAAGATAAACATTTTACAATAAAAAGCTTGTGATAACACTATAATCTCAAGACAACAGCACACATACACCTACAGATACACAGTCTCAAACTGCTTCTCAGATCCTAACGATATTCATATGAGTGTTTAACATGAGCAGACATGCATGTGCAAATGCAAACCCCAGCTCACTTTAAAACCCTGATTCATTGAGCGTCAGTGAGACAGACGAGGTGAGAAACAAAAGGGTGGTTTAGTGACAGTGACACGCACACGCCGCATGAAAAAGGGAGTGGAGACTGAGAGGGTAATGGCAAACTGTGCACCAGACAGCCGAGGTGATGGATATAACGTATCAATCACATCTCACTGTGATGCAGGACATCAGTCAAACACGAGGGACTCTCATTGTGCATGTGTGTTTGTTGTACAAAGAGTGTGGCAGGGTCCTAAGGGGGTCTTTAAGGATGCAGGGAATGAGGCATTTAAAAAGAGCTTGATATTGTGTCACAGTATTCATTGTCCACACCCAGTTTTCTAGTGTTCAGAGACCTTTACAAACTCTTTCAGCGATGGCTATCTACTTTATTACATGTATCTATAAACTAATATTTGTAGAAGTACATTCTAATACATTCTAGTTACTGTGAAAAAGAGTTTCCTTGTTGAACACTACTAATGAAGAGTAAGTAAGACTATTTTTGTTTGAAAGGCTGAGATTAATTAACATTTATGATTTTTCCAGTCATTTGTATAGGAGCCCCTAAAGTGAGGGGCTCCTATTGTGCAGAAAAAAACACTGACACTCACATGAAAACATTTGCAAATGCAAGACAAACTTCTGTGTTCATACGTTACCGTTATCTGGTTTATGTATGTCTATTTTTCCCCATGGCAACGCAAAAGTTTTCCATGCACATGGAGAAAAGTTTTTGTACACACTTCCACACAATTACACATACTTCTCGCACAACTTGATTCCTAAAGATTTCAGGATTTTTTCTTTTTCTTTTTTCTGCAAATTTTACTTTAGGGGCTCTGTACATTTGTGATAACAAATAAAGACTTTTAGAAATCACTTTAGTTCAAACTGACACATTCAAACAGATTTGTGAATCAGTTCAATTGATTCATTCAAACAACTTGACTCAAAAGAACAATTCACTTACAAATCAGGCAAATCACAAATTTACTCTATAAAATCTAGCCGAAGAAATATGTTACAGAAGAGAATAACAAAAAAAATGTACTTTCGCTAATGAAACTTCAATTACTTTTTTATTCCGTTCCCACGAGTGTAAAATACAATTTCAATAGCCTTTCATGGCCATGGAAAGTTTAGGATCTATCTAGAACACCCTACAAATTATCCATGCTTTTCATTGTGTGGTCTGTCATGAGGATAGGATGTTTGTACAGTTCTGCTGTGCAGCCAAAATTATATACCAGTTATCAATGTAAAGCTGCTTTGACACAATCTGCATTGTAAAAAGCGCTATATAAATAAAGGTGACTTGACTTGACTGTTCATAAATTATTCTGACCATCAAAACAGATGTACGTAATGCATGGAAGCACCCGTGTGCACGCTGACACATACAAAAAGGTGACGTCAGCTTTAGAGCCTCTCGTTTCTTTCCTTGCAGAACAGTCTCTCACGCTCTCTCTCTCTCGTGATTATTCATTCTGTCATTCCAGCTTCCAGTCTCAAGACTCAGTAGCAGGAAATGGCCATTGTTTCTAGATCAGGTAAAGAGAGAATGGGACAGAGAGTGAGATGAGGAGAGGAGGTCTGGAGCCGTGATGGATGTGGCTCTTTTCCTGCAGGGACTTTCTCAGGCTCTTTTTCCTGTGTTGACAATGTCTCACTGCCTCCCATTTTCTTTTCTCAAGGATCTCTTCGTTAAGATGAAACGATTAAAAAGGGAAAAGCAAAGAAACTAAAGTTAAATAAAAAAAAAATTTTTTAAAGAGAGAGAGAGAAATATATTCCTCCTTCTTACAAAGAGAAACAAGAGAAGGAACAGAGTGACTGAGACAGACCTGTACATTTCATTTGTGTCTGATCACCTTTCAGGTCAATCCAATACTGCAGAAATGACCTTTCACCTCTTTGCTTGGCCTGTCACAGCCTTCCATCCAATATAGCCATTCATTATGAAAGAGGGTCTCAGAGCTCAATGCTCTTTGACAGAGAGCTCTCTAACTCTCTTCTTTCTACAATGACAGAGGGTTTGGGTCCAAATCTAATGGATTTATTGGATTGGATCCACATTTAAATTTTTAACACTTATGACATGAAGTGTGTCATAGCTGCACCGAACAGAATTGCAATCTGTTTGTTTGAAACAAATTAAGCCACTGAAAAATAAACTGATTTTCCATTCGCTTAACCACTGACAGGGGCAGGACACCCTGTTTGGCCGAACAATAGACGATGTGGGGATTGTAAGAAATGAGTTACTGCATTCTTGTTTGCTGCTGCTAGTAATTGGAAAACTTTGTAGCTCTTGTACTTGCAAAACTCGCTGTCACATTATGTTGTGTGTGGTTATAATGTGGTTGCTAAGATGTTCTAAGTGGCTTTAGTCTGGTCAATTCATGCGTTTTATATAGCTATCCGATCATGAAAAGAGGTTTCGTGATTTAAAACCGATCACTTAAACCACTTCAGGAGGTGGTCTGAGAGGCCTTCCAGTCAAAACTGAACAACTCTAAATGCATCTGGTTTTTGAAACCCACATATGTAAATTTTACTCCTCCAAAAAATGCAAAAAAATAAACATGAGAGAGCATGTTATATGCTAAATAACATGTTATAGCCAGATATGACAGCCATCACGCATGAGCAGCTGAGTATCTCTTCAACAAGCCAACGAGCAAACTGCGGCAAATGAAACTGAAAGTAAGTCGCAGACGCTCAACACACAATCATCTTCATTAAAAGTAATGAGACTAAATGATCTTGCCAGTGCTGTTGCCATGCTCTCTCCTATTGCGGTCTTTGATTTTGAAATAATGATTATGATAAATAGCCATAGGCGTAATTTGCGGGTGGGACATGTCCCCACCACTTTTATTGTTCCCACCACTTTTTAAAACATCTTGCGGCACGGATGTATAATAATACAAAAGAAACATCACTAGTTGGTTAGCAATTTGTTCGTTTGTGTTAAATAATAGGCGATCTGGCACTGGGATGTGTTGTTTTTGAAATCATGTTGAGTGCTCGTTACTGTTATCAGTGGCACACACCGTTGGGTAAGTTACTCAAAAAACGTAATCCACTACAAATTACAAATTACTACATTAAAATTGTAATTTGATTAAATTAATTATTAAATTACTAATGACTTACCAAATTGTTGTAAGGAATCTAAATGTCAACTATATGCAGATGACACAGTCATTTATGTATCAGCACAGAATCCGTGCTTAGTGGCTNTACTGCATGTAAAAAGTAATCAGATTACAAATTACTTTACATTCAAGTTACTTTGAAACCTACAAAAATACACCACAAACAGAAACTCATGGTTCTTTCTGCAATTTAATATTGACTGAAAAATATTACAGAAGTATGAAAACAGCAACTTGACTTAAAAATATTCGTTAATCATCTATAGGTAGCTTATTCATTCAAATGCAATCATAACAGTCGCCTGAAGGCGCTCAACAACCACGTCATCTGTGAGCGTGAGATTCTAACAAAATAAAAATAACTTATAAATATATGAAATATAAACTAAGAAATATATGAAATATTGTACACTTGTTAATGTTTATTTGTGTTTATTTTTATTTTTGCAGCTTTTTTTGTAGTATTTAATGATTATGAACACATATTAAGCATGACAAACCATACAATCGATTAAACTACAAAGCTGGTAGGTATGGTATGTATGATTACAAAATAAAGTCATTAAGATTGTTATTAATATTATTTTATAAAATAACATGTAGGATAAAAGTAGTCCTAGTTTTATCACGTGTTGAGCCGTTTCTGTGACAGCTTTAGCTCTCCGACGCACAGTTATACGTCAGCGTCCGAATTCACTCACTTCATTTCGTTCACTCTTTGCAGATATAGTGCACTCAAATGACATACACTATTTAGGGATTAGTGAATCGGAGAACGAGTGAGCGGTTTCGGACACACCTTAAACATTCCTTGCTGTGTGTAGCATATATGTGTGTGGTAGCTTAACCGTGTTTATGTTTGTATGTAACTGCATTAAAGACAGGAAAAAATTGCTGAAAACATCTATAATAACATTTGAAAACAGTATTGCTCAAAAGTTACCTTCCCTCCCGATCCTGAACAAATTGCCTAAACATCAAATCTAGCTTGTTTAGGCGAGGTTGGACCGCTCTCGTCTTGGGAGCGGGTATCCTCCTCCACGCGTTCTCCGGTGATTCATAATGAGGCATCCGCGCCAAACGTGATTTCTTTAGAAATGCACTTTACCTAATTTTTTTTTTTCTTGTAACGCAAGTAACGTAATTTTATTGACATCAGTAACTGTAATCAAATTACATAAATGTAAAATGTAATGTGTTACATTACTGCGTTATCAGGAAAAGTAACTTTGTAACGCGTTATACCCAACTCTGGTGACACAATGGTATTCTCTTGGCACTCGTGCACACTGCGCAGTCTTCACAAGAACGAGCGCTGCAATCTATCGCTTAACACTGTTGCGGCCAGAGACTATTCGTTCTGGTGAAATCACAAAACAAAATGCACATAAACGTGTCCCTGCTCTTGATATACAATCACTGATGAACATCTTTGGTTTTAATGAGAAAAAAAAGAAAAAAAATTACACGAGGGCGGATTAGAACCCAGAACCTTTAGCAAGCTGAACAAAAATTCTACCCCTCATCCATCAAGACAATCTAATATTAAAAGCGGATCAAAGTATTTATTGACTAATGTAAATACTCTCAAGACTAACGACATATTGTATTATAGTAGATGTAAGGACGAAACTATACATTTTGTGCATTTATTATTGTAATGATACAATTACAATACACCCCCCCCCNCACCACACATTCCTGTCCCACCCACTTTTTAAAACAAAGATACGCCACTGTCAATAGCTAATGATCAATAAAATGCAGCTATTTGTTGCTTTCGGTGACGTGAACTCCAATAAATCATATAGTGCGGGAATTGAAGATCGTATTTATATCCATTTTGCAGAGACACATTTATGTAGCTAAGTGTAAATGGAATTGCTTTGATAAATCAGATAGATCAGCAAAAACGCATGAAGTGACAAGGTGTAAACAGGCCCTATGTGGTTCTAAGAGTGTTGGATGGTTGCTGCTTATACTGGCCAAAGATCACCCAACTACAAATCTCTGTCTCTGCACTGAAAAATGTTAATAAAATACATTTAAAAAATAATGTGTATGATTCCATTCAAAAGTTTTAATTGTGTTTTACATTAATCCCTAATTATGAGGAATAGTAAAGTTATAAAAAAAATGTAATCCAATGTATCTCAGGTATACAGTTTTGATGGCACCTAAAGGAAAGATATATAAACATATACAGAAGATATATATAGAGTTAACAAACAACTGAACCATGTCGGCCTGAAAAGCTTCTTGAATTTCCATGAAACCATACACACAGACACACAGTAAGGTGACTCTTTGCAGAACCAACCCCAGGAGACTTTAAAAAGAAGTCGGTGACCAAGATCAGTCCAGTGACCAACAACACTGGCACTATAGCCTGTATATGACCCTCCCCCGCTCAACACACACACACGCTGCATGACGGGTTAAAGAAACTCCTCCTGAGAGCCTTGTTCTCCCTTTCACTCTGTCTCAGGTCTTTCTCTCCTTTCCTCTCCTCAATGGCCCTTTGTGTAGAGGCCCTTGGGACATCAACATGACAATGTGCCCCAGCGGTGGGATCCTGTGTTTGTTAAGTGCCCTCACCCTCAAGAGACAGAGGCTACAGCCAACTGAGAGGAGAGGTTAGCCAGAAAGAAGAGGCCATCTTTGATCAAACGAATAAAAAAAGGGGGAAGAAAGAGCGCAGCGACTTTTCATTAACTCGAGTAGCATGAAGGCCATTCATGTTGGGAGAGCGGGAAAAAGCAGCAGTATTATACTGCTCAACTAATCATTTAAAGATGAGGTTAATATGTTTGAGGATTGTAAAATAGCTTGATTGAAAGAGAGTGATCTGGCCTAAGGTAGCAGTGACGTCTGTCTTTTGTGTGACGTCACTCCAGTGGTTCTTATTGTAGCAGCTGGGAAGTAAGTCATTTAGTTGGATGCTTATTTATCATGTCAGACATATATACTACTGTTGACTTCCTCTGACAAACAACAGAGATCAGTTTGTTTGTGTTCAGGAATTTAACATGAAAAATGGCTAAAACATCGTTCTTCAAGTAAAAAAACTAATCCCTACCATCTACAACTATTACTATGTTGCTTTTTCAATAAGTGAAAATGTTCCCTTTCTAGTGGCTTTTCTAAAATACATACCTGAAACTTTCACTTCAATAGTAACTTCTCCCAAACTCTGCAGTTCCTTTTCAAATTGAGCCTAAACTGACAGCGCTCTCCCACTCTTCCTAGATTATTCATCTAAGCAAATTTGTGCATTATTCTTTGACACAGTGACCATGACACCAAACTAACTCAGGAAACCTTTCTCTTGTTCTCACTGACCAAGTGACGCAATACATGATGGGTATGTTGTTGAGTTTATTTTTGTAACAGAGTGTACACGTTTATTTCCAATATAACCGATTGTCTCATCTGGCTATGACTTTACTCCACCGGAAGGAAATGCAGTCATTAGGGGCTATTTATAAAACACCGTTTTCAACTAAAAACAGAAAACTTTTTACATGACAACAGCGGTTTGGGGGCCAGAAAATGCACATTTTTGAAAATGGTTTTCAAAGTGCAAGTTTTTGAAAATGATACCATTATCTTCTCTGTGCAAACTGCAAAAACACGAATCTGTGAAAACACTGACAGCATGCACATGCGTATTACTTTTAGTTTATCCACCTTATTTTTCAAGGCAAAAGTAAGATGTTTTCTGAAAATGTGCGAGACTTCTGATTTATAGGGAAATAACGAGAAGAATATCAAAGTGCAGTAAACTGTAAAAATAAGGTGGATAGGCATGCACGTTTGGCGTGAGTAAAAACGATGCATATGAGCGCAGGCACGTAGTCTTTCTTTACAAAGTGACATCGCCAACTACTTGTCTGGCATGAGTAATACAGCATTTTTAGTCATTTCCATGGATTTGTGTGAACGGGGATAGTTTTGATAACGTTGTTATCTGTACAAACAAAAAACTTTTCTGTTTTTAGTACATCTTTGTCATGTAAACGTACCCTTAGTGTAGCAGCTGGGAAGTAAGTCATTTAGTTTGATGCTCATTGATCATGTCAGACTCATAGACTACTGTTGACTTCCTCTGGCAAAAAACGGAGATCAGTTTGTTTGTGTTCAGGAATTTTACACAAAAAATTTTGCTCCTTCCTTAAGTAAAAACAAATCCCTAACATCTACCACTATTACTATTTTTCTTTTCAGGAAGTGAGAATGCTGTCTTTCTAGTAGCTTTTCTGAACTACATGCCTAAAACTTTCACTTCAGCAACAACTTCCCAAAATCTGCAGTTCCATCTCAAATTGAGCTTAAATTGACAGCGTTCTCCCACTCTTCCTGGATTATTCATCAAAGCAACTTTGTGCATTATTCTGTCACACGATGACCATGAACACCAAACTAACTCAGGAAAACTTTCTCTCATTCTCACTGAACAAATTCTCTTTGACTATAACAACACACCTCACTGAATGCTGAGCAGACCAAGCAACTCACTCAATACAAGATGAGTATGTTGAGGTTATGTTGGTAACACTGAGTGTAAAGGTTTTACCAATATTGCCAATACTATTGCCTCATCTTACTGATGGTAATTGCCAATATGTTACAGGCACAAAACTATGTGCTTCAATATAATCACTCTGGCCTTAAGTGCCTAAATCTTAAAAGGTCGGTTCACACAAACCTGTATGATGTTTTGGAAACTAAAAGAAGAAGGGCTGGGCAGTATAGAGTGGTGGAACTAGTTATGCTTATAACTGCATGTTTACAAACTATTCTAATTCATAATTTCAGGGAAAATGTTTTTAGATAAAGACTGAAAGAGTTGTCGGAAGCTTAGTGTAGGTGACTTTGAAATTGTGTGACTGTGGTGTAGTTCGCTTATAGCCTACCTTTAGCAACTGCATTTAGTCTTCAAAATTCATAAAAGTTGTGTTCATCTGTGAAAATTATCTTGATGGACAAAAAGTAAGTTTCATAAATTTACGTTTATTTTTTGCGATAATCCAAAAGCCTATGGAAAAATCCTACTGGGTTTTGTCGAGGGAACCAGCATGATGCTAACTGCCGATTGGCCTACAAAGTGATGTCATAGTTCAAGCACTATATAGATCGTGGTGTCCTGCTCATACGTGTGTCCATATAATGGCAGTGAATGACCAGCTTCAAGCCTTAAAAAAAAAAAAAAAAGATGCAGAAGTATCACAGAATTATCTCATGTGACTTGTACCATATTTTCAAAGTGTTCTGAGGGCATACAATAGGGTTTAATGGAAAAAAAGCGCAAAATTTAAATGATAATTTAGCGCAAATCCTGTCTGTTGTACACGACAGCACGTTCATAAGCACAGCAGTTCACTCTGGCTCGCACAAAAAAAGCACACAAGCGCAACATTTAAAAAAAAAATCAAGATTAGTCAAAACACTAAACTGACATGTTAGAGCTCTAAAAATAAACACAATAATTGAGAAAATAGACTTGATTAAATAATTTCTGTATTGTTTCTTACTTGAATGTTACTGCTAAATAGACCTGCTGTACCTGAAAATCTTAAAGCACTGTATTTTGCTTCTTTGTTTGATTTTTTAATAACAAAAATAAAATAAAATTTTTATATATTATTCTGAGATATATTTAGTTCATGATATTGTTATTGTTATTGTGAATGTGAAATTAAATACTCATATCGTGAAAAATTTCTCCATGTTTTTTTAAGGGGACATTTTTTGTCCACACAATAAAAATGTCAGTGGGGTCCAATGTTGTTTGCGACTCTACTGACTTTCAAAATATCTTATTTAATTTTAAATATATTCTTCAATTTTGAATACAGATGTAAGTCAGATGACATAACACAGACATAAAATACTGAGATATACACAGAATTATTTTATTTGTGTGAAAGTTCAGCTACAACAATTTGAATGATTCAAAATTACAACCCCAATTTCAATTCTTGGCATGCCAAAATATGAGAGAAAGTCCTCTCTCTCACTCTTATCTGGACTTGATTTCCCAGATCTTAAAACAGAGACACTATGGCTATATGCTCACATGTGTTTTAAAATAGCCCTGGCTAAATATTTTTAGCATGTAGTTTTTCAGAATAAGCAACTGCCTGTCACAATGCTCCACTGGAGTTCAAATGGGATTGAACCTAATCTTAGAATAACCATTCTGTCAGCAAATGGGCCTGACAAAAATAAAGTTATGAATTGGTCTTCATATAGAGCTAGGATAAGCTTATCTCTTGAGGAGGCCAACAAAAAAAGGACCAGCAGAATGGAACAAGAAAGATTTTGTCAAAAAATTTTGGCCAAGAAAATGATTATTCCTTTCTGGAACAAATGGTAGACTCTGTTACCTAACCAGTTTGCTGCAACTAAGCTGTTGTTCTCATGTGCACAGATCAGCAATCAAATCATCCATAAGCAAACCCAAAACTCTGCATTCTTGTCATTCACAAAGTTCCACACATTGCACACCACTTGCATGCTTGTCTATTATAGTCTGGCTAATTTTATTATGATTTCAGCTAGCAATAAAAGCATGGAACTCTCAGCTCCATTTGACACATTTTACTATGTTTATAGCCACTCAGCCTAGGGTTGCCAAGTATTCCAACTGTCCCGTATTAGCTGGGACGTCTCTTATATTGGGCCTAATTGATTTGTCCCATACGTGACCTACCTCGTCCCGTTTATTGACTGCTCTCTGATCTAATGGCCACTTACTTTCATGTATTTCGGGAGAAGTGGAGTAATTGACTTGTTGTAAATCCGACATATTCGATTCCCTGAATTGAGGTGCGAACTAACATGGCGGCGCCCACTGCGCGTTATAGATCAGCTAACATGATCATTAAGACGTTTTTTAAATTACAAAACAAATTCACTTACACTTATTTGAGAATCGGAATATCAGGTAGTTGATGACATAGCTAACAAGTTTGTGAATTTTTTTTATAAAAAAGGAAAAATGGAATAAAAGCGATACATCTGTCATACATCTGCAATACGGTGTGTCACATGACAAGCATGAGAAATAATAAGGTGAACAGTCTAAACCAGAGCCATTAAATGTTTTTCAACAGCTCTGGGTAAAATGTTCTAAAATAAAGTTCACCTTAAACTCACGCTGGGGGGTCGGCGAGAATATATGGCTTTCTTCTTCATTTGTGTTTGTCTTTCTTCAGAAAAATATTAACAAAATAAAAAATTTGAGCTGGGAGAGTTTCTAAAATTTGACACAGAATTATCCAAATGTGTTGATGTCTGAGAACCTTTACAACTTTTATACACATACTTAACTGCAGATATTGAAATAACATGCACTGTGTGGTAAAGTAAAGATATTTTGAGTGTGTCCCTTATTTCCCTATAAAGAACTACGATTGTCGCTTATTCTCCTTTCCTGAAGTTAGCAACCCTAACTCAGCCTCCCCAAAAATCAGTGTAGACAATGCAAAAAGGTCTGTAGATTTTGTTCTGGCCTGCTCATTAGAGAATAGCTTGCTGCAATTTCAAACCCTTAACCTATCATCTCCACTGTGATGGATGAACGGCTAGTAATATCTACCGAAAGTTATTTGATTGTCAAAAAGAAAATTTTCAATAAAATGTAAATAAAGCGCAATGTGATGAGGTCATATGACAAAGAAAAAAAGCACATTACTGTTTATTGTGACTGTGGAATGCCTACTATTTCACTAACTACTTTTTAAAAATAAACAGTATCCATCTTACATTCCAAAAAATAAGTTATTTTCTGTAAATGTGCAAGATTTCTGATTTATTCAAAACAACTAAAAGAATAACAAAGTGCAGTAAACAGTAAAACAATTTGTGCTACAAACCTGTGTGTTTCTAATTACGTCAATACATTAAAATAATTTGGCACAAATACATTATCAAGCAGCATAATGAGCTGATTTGTATACACCTAAAAACAACTGGAAGCGGATAACACCCGAAGGCAATTTACAAATGGTTGTGCCCACTCTTACGTTAAAATAAGGTGGATAAGATATACAGCCCAGTGCCATTGTTACACTCAGTGGCTTATAGAAATAATATTTATACTATAGAGCAGAGGTCTTCAACCCTGCTCTTGGAAACCCACCAGGATTCATAAAAAGTAGGTGAAAAGTACCCTACTACTTCCTACTACTACTACTGACCTACTACTTCCGGTGAGATTCTGAACTGTGTGTTCAATAAACACTTTACTATCTCATGAGGCCACAGAAAAGGATTTGTGAATTTGCAGGATGATGGGATTCCAGGAGGAGGGTTGAAGATCTCTGCTATAGAGAACTGCAGTGATTACATATTTTTGTGGGCCAACTCTGAAGTTAGCATTTCCCTGGTTTCATCAGCAAAAACACAATCCAACGTTTATGAATTTTGAAGTCTAAATACAATCACCAGAAGTAAAAAGCTAAACGTAGAGTTAGTTAGAACAGTACTAGTTAGAATCGTTTACAAGAGCACAATTATCGACACAATGAGGATGTAAATACAGCATAGTGATTAGATAAGTTTACCTGCTTGGCTTGATGGCGTTTAATGTCCTCGACAACCTCTGTAGTCCCATTAGCCACTTGTTGGCAACCACCTTTTTCTAAAAAGTAAAAGCTTTAAATAAATCACATGGGGTTTACTTATGTATTTTATGTCTCAGAATAAAATGTGAAAAAACTTTGAGCTTGTGTAACCACAGACCACATTTCCAGCATTTAACCAAAAACCCATTAAAAAAACTAATTAGATGTGTCCCAATTTGCATGCTATGCTGATTGGGGGGGGGCTATCAGACTCCAATTATGAATGACAAAATAACATTTAAATTCATACACTGGTTGAGAACATAGTTCACATTGTAAAAGTATAGTACGGTGGAACAGGAAGTGCTCAAATGCTAACTCATTTCAGGGTTTATGGTTTTGGCCTACAAAAATAGTCAACCATGCAGCACTCTATTTCTGTTACAGAATGTGGACAGTTACCATTTTTTGTATTCATAATATCCCTAGATGACCTTTGGATTTACTAAAATACGTAGTAGCCGCCGCCACCACCACAATCTACCGCCTGTGCCGTGTAGGGTGTAGAGCAGGCAAGGGCAACTTCGGTCCTGGAGGGCCACTGTCCTGCAGAGTTTAGCTCCAACCCTAATCAAACACACCTGAACAAGCTAATCAACGTTTTAGGATTACTAGAAAGCTACAGGCAGGTGAGTTTTATCATGGTTGGAGCTAAACCCTGCAGGACAGTGGCCCTCCAGGACCGAAGTTGCCCATCCCTGGTGTAGAGGGTATGTACGTGACGTCACCGTCGACCGTAAGGACTGCGGTCACGCCCACTGAGAGGCAAAAGACTGAGCGGCAGCATTGGTTTTCAGCGTGAATGTCGCGAAAAACACACAAAACACATCCAAAACGGGAAAGAGCTTTGACTGTACAAATAGCTTTGACAAAACCTGAGGTATATATTTAAAAAAATGCAGAAAGCAACAGAAAACAAAGCAAATGGATCACTGCAATTCACAGAAACAGCTGGACTCCAGCAGAGAAACATGGATTTGCAGTTATCATTTTGTGTAAAATAGTTGGATTTTGAGGTAAAATCATACCGTATATATTGTATTGTTATATATTATGTTGACAACTCATCAATTAAATATTTTCGATCTTATATTCTGCATAATTTGGTGTTTTTAAATAAACAACACTGACAAAAACTATACTATAAAACTATATATGTTTTAGGGCTGGACAATATGACGATATAACATTGATATAAGTGATTACGCGGATTTAAACCTACCGATATTGTAGTTATATAAAATATTCAAAGGCAGATTTGCTTTATGTATTTCCCCGGCGTCAAATCAGGCACATATAACGTTAAATGTCAGGAAACACTCCTGGCTGCATGTCAATATCCATGGATTAGGTTTATTTGACAAGATGTGAGGAACACTTTCAATTCCAACCTTTAGTGTAATTCGTTAGTTTTACTCGCGTTTTCGCAGTTCCCCTATTAAATCCAGTCATGCAGCATGTTCTTTTGCCACTCAGTCCAGCTGAGGGAGCGCGCTTTCGGCGGGAAAGTGACGTCGACGCATACCCTCTATTGTCAAAGACTATAGAATAACAAAGGGACTTTGGTATTGTGCAGTACTAATACACTGCTGCAGTATGCAGTTGTCTGAAACACAAAGCTTCTCTTTTTGCAGCCACTGGCAGCGTATTTGAGTGAAGATACCTCAGAGTAGCTTCCAGCGCGCTTTTGATGCTTTCATACTTCCGCAGACGCCAGAGAGCGAGACTCCTCCTCGTGCTCCTCACTCGGTGTGAGCCCGGAGATATCCGAAAAGAGCCGAAGCGGTTGCATTCTGGGAAAAGGAAGACTGGAGGCGGTCGCCATATTGTTTGATTCCGCAGATTCACTGGAGCAGAAAGCAACAAATACCCTTATTAAACGAGTTTATATTAAACAATTATACAGGTAACCGTTATATAATATTGCATGAGGTCGTTGTAGACATTACTGCATTCATTTAGTGGTGTCAGTCGGATTTATTCGTGCAGAATATGGGTCGCTCTCGGAGCCGCAGCTCGTCCCGGTCCAAACACTCTAAACACAGCCGCAGACGGAGCCGTTCAAGATCCAAATCCAGCAAGAAAAGGAGCAAATCGAAGGAGCTGAAGAGGAGCAGACGGTCCCGCTCGAGATCCGGCAGCAAGAGGGACAGGGGTGGCTCACCACCCGACCGAACCGACATGTTCGGCCGGACACTGAGCAAGAGAAACAACGACGAGAAACAGAAGAGAGAAGAGGAGGAGAGAAGAACAGAGATAGACAGACAGAGGAAGATGTAAGATGTCAATCTTTTATATTTATATTATATAAAAATATATTTTTTATATCTAAAAGATTATATAAAATACACGTATGTGTATGTCTATATGCCACACATGGCCTTACTCATGTATGTATGTCACTCGTTAGGACAGAACTGTCAGTTCAGTTGTTTCATGTTTCAAGTAGCAACTCTCTTAATATTGATAAGAACTTAATATACTGAGCTAGTGTGCAAAAAAGTGACGTTTCATGTTACCTATCTGTATTCAGTGAACTTTCATCACACCGTGGACTCTCATAGGCAGCTGTCACACATCAGGTCATCTCTTCACTGAAATCTGCTGCCCGTGTTAGCTGATATGCTTTTGTAACTATCACAGATTGTTGACATCTCTCTTTTGTGATTGGAGACCACCAGTATAATGTTAAGAGGTTTGTGGAAGAGAAGGAAGGGGAATGTAGTGAAAGAACAGGAAGAGAAGTGCTGCAGCCCCAGGCTTGATCTTCACCCAGAGTACATTGTAACCACATTTAGGGTGTTTTAAAACTCAAAGAGAGGCCTTGGATCGAGTTTCATGACACTGAAATCAAATAAAAAGATGGCTGCTGTTGTTAGATTTTTGTTTTGGCTTTGGGCAATGTTATGGTCACTTGGTTCAGTATTGTGTCTGTGTTTTTGTGTTCCTTCTTAAGGCCAGGTGTGACAGCTTGCTCGCTTCTAATGGTTTAGTTATGCTTAAAGTGTAAATAAAGTTAAAACATGCATTTGTAATCATGGCCTCCCTTTGAATGGCGTACCTATCTTTATGGGTTTATGATGTCAGCGTGCACAACGCGTTTAATTTCAGAATTATGCAGAAGACAGGTCAAGCCTACCAGTATCATCTGCCTCTTCTGGGCTTAGCAATGCATTGGTTTTTTTTTGTTGTTTTTTTCATTTAGTTTCGAAATTTGCATATCTTTTTACATTTGTCAGCAAGGTAAAGGTTATCAAACTGGCTAACATAAATTATGCTTTGGTGAAATTACATTAATGATTCATAGTTTAGCATCAGTAAGAATTGGTTAAATTAATCAGTATGTTTTGCTGTATATCATTTTTCTAGTAAAAAGTGTTTTTATGACTATCTTTATGATTATAATAACTGTATAATTTATGACTATAATTGACTTTGTAAAGAAAACAATAGTTAAAAATGCATGTTTTATATGTGTGTGAAATTAAAAAATATTATTAAAATAAATAAAATGTCTTTCCTAAANTTTCCCGAAAAGCTAAATACAAAAATATATATTGTTGTTAACCTTTTTTCTGCAAAAATAACAAATACATAAAAAAAATTACATTTAAAGTAAAAGTTATTTTATTATTTATTATTTTAAATATAAATATTTTAAAATGAGAATTTAAAATAATACAAGTAAAAAAGATTTTTGAACTTTAACATTCAANGGGACCAGTGAAAATGTTTTCAGGGCAAGGGACTACTGGCCAGACTGCAAACAAAAAAATTCACTACTCTTATCTCTGTTCTTGATAAGTTGTTCTTCACTCTACATTTATCATTGTTTATAAGTTAAGGGTCTACGATTAAACTGCCATGTTTGATCCTTTCTTTCTTGTATCCTTCACAGCCGTCAGCAGGAAATTGAGGAGCGTCTGATCGAGGAGGAGACCGCAAGGCGTGTGGAGGAGCTTGTGGCACGGCGGGTAGAGGAAGAGCTTGAGAAGCGGCGTGACGAGATCGAGCGTGAGGTTTTGCGGAGGGTGGAGGAGGCCAAACGCATCATGGAGGCGCAGCTTTTGCAGGAGCTAGAGAGGCAGAGGCAGGCTGAACTGAACACCCAGAAAGCCAGAGAGGTAACGCTCGGTCGTTCGGAACACAGCGGAGAACAGCCGCAAACCGCAAACTCGCAGCCGTGGCACAACCTGACACTCATTTCCTCCCGAGACAGAGCAGGAGATGCAGGCTAGCAATGGAAGTAAGCTCGGTTGATAAGGTGGGGAGTTAAATTAATTACAGAAAGCAACTTTTCCAAGGTGTGATGTGATGCTTGGAGAAGTTCAGTTGAGCTGCTGTCTAGGGAATGATAGTATTTAAGGATGTTGGATGATGGAGTCCTCGTTTTATTGAATCTCACACACCTGTAGTGCACTCTCAGGGGTTTCAAGTGAATGTTTTGCCACGGCTGTGAGGGACCAATATTATGTTTCCCATCTTTTCTCTCCCCTTTTATTTTTCACCCCTACCCTGCTCTCTTTACTCATATCTTTTATCGTTTTACTGTCACCAATGTATGAAACTGTTTGTCTTCAATAAAACGCTTTTCTTATAAAGGTCACTCGGCATTCCAACCTGGCCTTTTTTTGTTCATGAGCTTTCAGTGTGAACATCCACCATAATGCACTTTGATAGGTCAAGACGTAATGTGGTTTTGGATGTTACAAACACATAAGACCTTTTGTGGCCACTAGACCACACTTAAACTAGTTAATTTGCTAAATCCATAGCTTGTAATTCCACCCATAACATAAAAAGGAGGGTTACTGTGCTCTAATTGTAAAGATGCAATGAGTTATGAATGAGAAACTAATTCCATTCCACAAGCACACACAAAATTCAGCGGCTCAGCACTAATAGGGTTAGATATGTGCCCTCCTTCTGTACATTTTAGATTTGTCCCCATCATCTGTAGCCCTGGTACTGAACCATTAAATGAATCTGTATTGTTGTACATTTAGCGTTTGCACATGATTTGGTCTTCATTTGCACCATCAATCAGAAAACGCTCCACCCCTCCCTTTAATGCTCATCCATTTCTGTCCTCTGTGTTATATTTATTAATTGCTGATTTTTATTTTTATGTTTTAGATTTCTAACTTCATTATTCCTTTGACTCTTCCGTTTTGACGTCATTAAAAGTGCAGTGTTTTAAATGTACTTCTGTGTCCTCACAATTTGCTTTTCCTCAGGAGTGCTGGCGTGCGGGGTACACACACACAGACACACACACTTCTACATCCACATTCAACGTTACTGTGCCATTGAGCTTAGACGCAAACACATCACTGTTTTTGTTTTCAAACAAACACATCTAACGAATGATCCCACCTTTGTGTTTTTGCAGTCTTTAACATCCTTTAACGTTAATAGCCTGACGTCCCCACACGGTAATGTTGTATGATTAACATAATTCATTTTCCTGGACTGTGCTATATACTGCATGTGGTGTTGCTGTGTAAGAGCACTAGCTCGTGCTAGTAGCTCAGAAATTTTTAAAGGGGAGGTGCTGCGCTGTCCAGGACGGGACACACGGGACCAGGCAGTAAATACTCACCCCTTTAATCAGCAGTTGTGTAGGTACAGTACACAGTCAAAGGAGAAAGGCGTAGGTATACGAGCATTGGTGAGCCACTACTATTCACTCTCTCCTTTATTTAAGTTAATCTTTCTTTGTCTCTCTCATTTTCTTTTGAAACTTCTTGCTTATGGATGCTGATTAATAAAAAAAATAAGAGAGAGAACGAGCTGATNTTTTTTTTTTTTTTTTTTTTTCATCTGCAAACGAATGAGATTCTTCGTTAGTTGTCGATGTGTTATCTTTTACATACCTGTTCTGTATGGATCTTAATGAATGCGTAACTGAATGTTTGGATGTGTATATATATATTTAAACGTGGTGGGGATTAAAGGTGTGACTGAAAACATTCGTGGGTGGGTTTTTTTTTGTTTTTTTTTTTGGCTTATTGTTGCATACATAGAGGTTAGCTTTCAGACATTTGATGCTGCATTTCAGAATGTGAAATGTGGAGAGTGTGTGAAAGTAGGTGAAAGAGATTGTTTGAGTGTCGCTGACTGGTACCTGTTTTGTGCGAGTGTAGACGTGTTTGAGTGTGCAACTGGGTTTATGAGGACTTATTTCAGTGGATTTGTCTGCCCGCCCTAACATGTCACCGTGTCACCCCTTTAGGAGGAAGAAAAATCCAAACGAGAGGAGCTGGAGAGAATTTTGGAAGAAAACAACCGAAAGATTGCTGATGCTCAAGCTAAGCTGGTATTTGTTTCTTTGTTTTATTTTGACAAAACATGAGACTTATTTTAGAAGATAAGCAAAAGCCAAAAATGAATGTATTAAACGTAAAAGAAAAATATGTACATGAAACAAAAATTAAATTTAATAGTTAATTAGTATTTTATTTACACTATCTCTTAGAATTGGTTTTCCACACAAAAAGTATTTTCATTATGTATGAAAATATGTTTTTGCAATTTCTGTAGAAATTTTGAAAAAAAAAAAGTAATGTTTTTTTGTTTAGTTTTATGAATAACGTTACTATCTTGGAGTGCCAAACAGATAGTTTGACAGGTGTTGAATTATTTACAATGTTAGTTAGTGTAGGATTAACATATCAATATTTAATTTTTTAAATATCACGATTACCATCAATACTGCTGTAGATATACACCCCTACCTGAAAATATCAGGATATGTTGATGTTCAGGCCTGAAAATAAAGAAAATTCTTGGACATTTCTATAGGGAAGAAGAATATAATATTCTCTTAAATATTCAGGTGGCTATAAATAGCTCTTTGTGAGTGCAATCTTGAAATGAAATTGTTAAAAATCCTTATTCAGTGATAGCTCTAATCTGGAATAGTCATGGAAACTCATTGATCAAACTTGGTGGGAACCCTGATATGAGCTCTTCAATGCAGAGAACAGTGGATTCATATTGAATATTATGTCCACCGATAATTAAAAGCTCTGAAGATGCTTTTATTTCTCATTTTTGATCAAACTTTTTTGGAGATATTCGATTAAATACATTTCAAGGTCATTACAATTATAGGCCATAAATTAGCTCTCCCTTAAAATGGCCAGAAATATGTTTTTCCCCTCACGGTTTTAGCTTGAAGTGTTTAGATGGTTTTCACTGTTTCACTTTATTGTTTTTGCATAGTAGTACCTGCCCTTTCTGAAATGTTTAGTCTCAGTTTTAAAAATGGATGCTTGGCAGTGCCAACCATGCCTTCATGTGACCCCTTTTTTTTTTCTTTTTTTATCTATCTATATGTTACCTTGGACCACAAAACCAGTCACAAGTCACACGTGTATATTTGTAGCAATAGCCAACAATACATTGTATGGGTCAAAATTATCGATTTTTCTTTTATGCCAAAAATCATTAGGATATTAAATAAAGATCATGTTCCATGAAGATATTTTGTAAATTTCCTACTGTAAATATCACATTTATTTTTGTGAGTGGATATGCATTGCTAAAGACTTCATTTGGACAACTTTAAAGGCGATTTTCTCAATATTTTGATTTTTTCTTTTTTTTTTGCACCCTCAGATTCCAGATTTTCAAATGTTTGTATCTCAGCCAAATATCCTATCCTAACAAACCATAAATCAATGGAAAGCTTATTTATTCAGCTTTCAGATAATGTATAAATGGTATGATCAAATACAGTAAACATTGTTTTTCATTAATGCAAGTTAATTAATGTAGATTTTCATGTATTAGTGTATCAAAAGACCTAAAATGAACCTATTTATGCCTTGGCTATTTGAAAAAAGTCACTTTTGCTTGTGTGTTTGTTTCAGGCTGAGGATCAGCTACGTATAGTAGAAGAACAAAGGAAGATCCATGAGGAACGCATGAAGCTAGAGCAGGAGAGGCAGAAACAACAGAAAGAGGAACAGAGGATGATATTGGGGAAGGGCAAGTCCCGACCTCGCCTCTCCTTCACTCTCAAAGCTACAGAGTGACTTGACTCTTCTCGACTCTTCTCTTCTCTTCTCTTCTCTTCTCTTCTCTTCTCTTCTCTTCTCTTCTCTTCTCTTCTCTTCTCTTCTTCGGATGCGTGCTTCATGTTGAAGTGAATCGGAGTCTCAAAGAGAGGTCTGCCCTGTGTGCTCTGCCCACATAAATTGCTCTTCATAAACCCAGGAAAGGAAAAAAATTGGAATCCTCATGCTTCAAAACCGGACTTGGCACCACCACAGACTGTTGTTTTTTTTTGTTTTTTTTTCAGTGTGTTGTATTGATATTTGACACCGTTATGCTGGATGCACCTTCAGAAACATTTTTTTCCTTTTCAATGGCAAGTAAATAAGAATGAAGTGTAAATATTTGTGTATATGAGTCTGTGTGGTTGGTTGGTCAATATATGTCAGTGGTTTGGGAGCTTGAATAGTACAACCTCAGTTTAACTACTGTACTTGCATTCAAAGCATCTGAGGAGAAGTGCACAAATGTTTTTAAAAAATGTAAATCGGCAGACTTTTTGTTTTATGCTTATTAGTGAACGTATGTGTGGGAGTGTGAGAGTATTTCGTATTTTTTAGATTGCAGACTGAACACCTCAAAGCATAGAGTTCCTAAAATGCTGCTTAATAATCCCATAATCAGCTGATATGAGCTGCGTTTTTAGCATTGTAACCTAGATCATATTTGTCCTTTTTGATACTTTATTCAAATCTCTCATTTTTGAAACATAGAACATAATATGTGTGACCAGAACTTGTTTAGAAATTACAATACAAACATTTCAGTAAAAAAAGGTTACAATGTTACAAAGTCTTGTAATGTCTAGCACTCTGTTGGTACCTTAAGGAAATCGGGAATCACAGGTAAGACTAGTTAGGGTGTGTATGCGAGCGAGTTTGTGTGCGTGTATGAGTGTATGCTAGAGGGTGTTCTTGTCTTGTGGTAAATTACCCTTGTGAACTGGGACATTTAGTGTGTTGACCAATAAATCCCATAAACACAACATTGCCTGAATCATATCTCTTGTGCTCTCTGCTAACCACAAAGTAGTTTGTTTAGGGCCTCAATGTTCTCTTCTAGGAAATTGTAACTGTGCTCGTTTAATTGTACCTGTTATTTTAATTCTGCAAGTATTATGCAACACACCAGCCATTATTTTATTGAATGGACAATTACCGTAAAATGTGAACTCACAAGAGAGAAAAAAAACTAAGTAAACTACTGCCGTTTTGTAGATTTATAGTTAGTTTAGGTCATGCAGATTGTCATTTTGCAAGATTCCATTTAAATGTTAAATGAATTGATACTAAAATTGTCCCACAAAACATTTTCAGCATGGAATGAGTGTTACAGGATTTGTAGAGCCAAAAAAAAAACAACCATAAAAACATAATCCCAAGAAACAGTATAGTGGGGTCATTCCAAAAAAAGGGGTGTCTTTTGTCTTTCTCATGAACATGCACAAACCAGTTACCATTATAACTCCCTTTAATTAAGATGAAAAACTATTATAATAATTCTTTCAGGTTGTGAACTTCAAGGACAAGTATAAATTATGTTTTTATTTTATCTTAAATTTTGAAGTTGTTAGTAATGAACAGTATTTAATTGTATGTTACCATGATTTTGTACAGTAAGCAAATGATTACTGAAAATGTGTTTATAGAAATATCTGCATCAAATATCTTTCTAATGAACACTTTGTAGTGTCATGATCTTTTAAAAGTAACAGTTATATCCCAATATTTTTTTTAAAAATACTTACATTTAGTTTATGATAGTTTTAGCACAATGTTATTTAATAACACTTTGATCTAGCAGAACTTTAAATCTTAAGGAATTAAAATCACCCTTTCCAACCCTTTTTCGTGCAATGACCAAGTGATTAATTTAATTCCATGTTGTGAACTTTGCTTCCTACGAGTTAAAAACTGAAGTGGCTACCAATGTCAATCTGCATTTGAGTTCATTTCTGATTCCTCTGATCATTAATTCACCTCGAGGTTTCTTGTTCGCTGCCTGGTTCTCAGGTAGCCTGTGTGAGACGTTAATGGAAATGTTGGCAAACTCTTCTGTAACAGACGTGTGATTTTTTTGACGAGCCCGCATGATCAGTCTCGCGTGTATTAGTCACTGTCAGCTTTAACAATGCAGCGCTGATGAACTACTGATGTAACGCCGAAACTGTGCTCGTATACTCGACCCCTGCGCGCGCTGAACTCCACAATTCCTTTATTGAATATTGGTAACCGCAAAGCACAAGTTATAGCCTAACAGCTATTATGATGTGTTCAGAAGCGATGCGTAAAGTTTGACCAAGAAAGCGCATACTTGACTGTTGCTTGTGTGTGTAGGGAGGGCAGCAGGTGTGTTTTCTCCTACTTTGTTTGATCACGCTAGGCTCCGAGGGACCCACGGACCGTGAGATTATTCGCGTGCAACTGAATAAACATCGATCTGACCCTGTGATTTCAAAGAGCTGACAAGTTGCTCAGAGTTTATCTTTAAGGTGTGAAGCGTTGTTTGTTTTTAATTTACGGAGTGTCGTTTAAATTGATAGTGAAAATGAGTTTAAATATTTAAATGTCAGTAAATAAAAGTTAGAACAAATAGTCTTTATTAGAAACTGTTTAATAGGTTTCCCTCGAGTTGTTATTCCAATGTATGTGAAATAAGATTATCATTAATTGTAAATGTTGTTAAAATTAGTTAACGTGTGCGTTCTGGTAGAGAATTCAAGAAAAGAACATATTGCATGATTAGCCCACTTCTTTACCAAGACAATTAATAGCTCATCTGCGTTGGTTATTTTTAAGATAGCTCAGGAAATCGTCGTTTCCGTGTTTTCCCGTTGGGAAGACTTCTTCTGGAATTGTGTTAGCTCGTCTTATTGTTTGCTTTTGTTTGGGAGTGTGGGAGCATTCTCAGAAACAGACTACTATAGCACAAAGTAAATAATTTATTACCTTTGGAGCTCTTGTAAGTGGTGCTTGAAACACAGTTTTAAGAGTGCCTATTTAATTTTGCACTTTTAATGTTGTGCTTATATTGACAAAATATGTCTTTATGTAGCACAATAACACAAGTGGCCTACAGATGCCTAGACAAATAGACGTTATAAACAGGCAATTGGCGTTTCTTTGATGCAAACACGTTAATAAGCCGCTTTATTAATGCACAGCAATCATTCAATCTGTGTATTCAGTGTGTTAATTGTCGCTTCGATGTGGAATCTGCTCGTTTGATGGTCTCTTAAACCTGGGAAGCAATACACACTGATAACAGTAAATATAGGCTGATTCAATTACAGCCCTTGGAAAGTGTGAATGATTTTCACACCGGCCTTCTTCACACTTGCGTCCTAATTTAGTTTTAGACATGGCGAAAATACATTTCGTGTATTTGTTTATTAACTTAATAGTTATAGGCTACTTAAAACAGTCTTAATATAGTATAATATAATATAATCTGGTTTATAATATAAACAGTTTGATACTAGTTGTGTATTACATATTTGTATAACTTTTTATTACTACTGTTTATCTTATAAAAGTTTATTCTTTTTATTTAAATTATGTTTCTTTAAATTGGTGCGTTTTGCGATAACAGTACTGCATTTTACAACTGCATCTGACAATTTAAACTGAACCATAGGCTATATCTACTTTTACTAACTATATGAGTATTGTAGGCTATATATCATCATATCAATTAAATTGGATGATTTAAAAAAAAAATCAGTTTAAAATACAAATCTAGTGCGAAATTGTTGTAATGAAACTGTCATTTAATTGATAAATAAATGCAAGAAGAATAGTCAAATGTACTTACCTGAACGCATTCAGTTGGTTCTTCATGACCGCTAGTGGGCGCTGTTGACTGCTGAATCAATCCCTCACGCATTCAGCAGGCGGGTTTCTGTCGACCTCAACCTAAATAAATGCCTTTATTTTAAGATTATTGGCCATGCGGGACTTGGATTGCTGTGGAACACATATAACAAAATCAAATATTCAAATGAAACAAAATGGCATTATAAAGCCAGTGATTAAACATTAGCCTAACC
This sequence comes from Anabarilius grahami, assembly GCA_003731715.1. Classification (NCBI taxonomy): domain Eukaryota; kingdom Metazoa; phylum Chordata; class Actinopteri; order Cypriniformes; family Xenocyprididae; genus Anabarilius; species Anabarilius grahami. The sequence goes on along the minus strand of RJVU01002418.1, from coordinate 1,352,638 downwards.
TAACATGCAGGTAGTAGTCTATATTATGTACTTATTAGTACCAAATAGTTCATTAGTACGGTTTGCTGTTTTTTGATGTAGTTATTGTAACAGTTGCGATTACGCACATTCAACCACGAGTTCTCTTTGAAATGCAGAAATGTCATTAATCCCTGAACTGAAATCTGGGTTGGCGACCTGAAGTCCGATTTATTCTCTCATTGCTCGACCAGTCGCCGGGCGACCGCTTGATTGACAGGTTTCTCTCCATGGCCAATGAGAGACTAGGTGGGAGGAGTCAGCGAAAAACTCGCTCTGACAAATATTCCGTGTCGTAGACGCTAGCAGCTACTTGCAGTACAGGTTCGCGCAGAGAACGGAGCAGTCCCGCAATTCACGCGCACAGCATTTCAATTCGGACCTGCAGGGTTCGAGCCGCAGCTGTTCTCTGCTACTGTGCGGGTTCCACGGCGACCCATGAGAACTTTCATTTGACTTCATCGTTTCATTTTGTTTTATTTTTATTTTAAATCATTAGCCATCCTTATTTTTTGCTTCATCAAACAGGCTACAGTTATTTCATTCTTGCTCATCTTTTCTAAACTGCCTCATTCATTTTGGGAACTCCGGTGGTTTTTCCCATCGTTTGCCTGAACGGAATACCTCGTATTTGGAATTGGTACCTGCTTGGCTTGTTATCCACACCGGGGGGATTAACTTCCATGTCTCTAAGGACATCCAGCACTACGGCGGCGACGACACGGGTCGCCTTCCTGTGAGGAATGTACGTGCTCTCCACTGTCGGTTGATCGGAGAGTGCTCCACTCAGTCGTATTTTTCACCGAATGAGAAACTGCCCACTGTCCGCGGTGCTGCTCTGTCTTATCTCGAGCAGGACTAATAGAGGAGTAGCTCTTCCCATCGGGATGGTTCACTTCTAACCGGGCTCCAATTCAGCATTTTTTTTACTTTTCTCCTGGAACGGGGATATTGAGTTTGGATTGTCACAAGCAGCACTCCACAAGACGCTTTATTTTTTTTCGAATTAGAAATTCCCGCGAAACGGAATTTGACCGTAACGGTCGTAACGGACCATGGGCGACTCTATGTGGAGATATTACTTTGGAGTTTTATTCATCGCGTGCAAGGTGAACCTGTCCCGCGCGCTCATCCTGGACTCCATATACTGGAACACCACGAATAGCAAGTAAGTGCGCGAGGCGGTTGAGCTCCTTTAGTCACATCTAACCCTCTCCCCTCTCTCTTAGAGCAACATTTGAACCCTGAAAGTGGGTGATGTCGGTAAAATCATATACACTAAAGCAGGATAAATGGCATCGTATGGTGTTTATCCTGTATTACCGTGAAATGAAAATTAATAGCAGGTGATGTGGATCATCGAGCTGAGGGGAGTGAGGCGTTGTTTCCACTCACATGGGTTTAGTACATTAATATTAAAAAACGAGTCTTGTTTCGCAGTAATTAATAATTCTTCGTGCTAACTTGTAAATTAGAGGGAGAAATGAAGATTTTTTTTTCTTGAATGGCCCCACAGGACCTCAGGTCATTATTCTGAGAGGACTTTTACCCACAGTGATCTGAGTTATTCCATTACACGAAATAATTTCTACAAAAACAATTAAAGGAAATCGTAGGACTGGCATTTCAAGTTTATAAAGACAAATATAAAACGTTCATTATACAAAATTGCTTAAATTACTGACTGAGGCATATTTTTTTATTGAACGGCGTAGGCCCAAAGTCCTTTACCTCAGAAAATGTTTGTGTAATTCTCACCATCACAATCCTGATAGAAAATATGGCATCCAAACAGTTTTATTATTATTATTATTATTTGTTTTTAGCAAATTATCCTTTTTCATTGTTTTCATGATTTCTGCTAGGCTACTTTAATATGCCATATGGTTTATTCTAGTTCTTAGGCGTGATGAATAAGACTATCAAAGTAATTTCGTGTACAATTTACTAAAATGTTCAGATTCATCTCTTGAATAGCCTATTTTTTTCTGAAATGTAAAAGTAGTGTCATTCAAAAGAGGTATGTTTTTTCCTCATTGTCTGCGAAGTCAGTCGTGAATTTGAAAATGTCAAGATAAGCTCACGCGTAGCGCATCGGCGTTGAATCATGCAGTAAAACATCAAGTAACGCTGAAATCCGAAGGGGTCTCGAGCGCTTCTTGGAGAAACTCATACGCTCGTTTAATAATTCAACTTTCGCTCTCGGCCCGTTTTTTAACAGAGAAAGACTCCTCTCTTTTACCCCTGCATGTGGGGCAAGGGGCAGGAAGGACAGACCGAATAACAGGTGTCCTGTGTTGATAATCACGGTCTTTATTACAAACAGGTAATAGAGCGGCTGTCTTTAGTCCTCTGGCGGTGTCGCAAGTGTCCTTAAGTACGTTAATTAATAAGAGTGTAATTGATCCAAAAGGCTAGGATGCGCAGCGATTGCATCGTTGAGAGGATCTTAGGTCTGTTTTACAGAGCCTATCTATCTATCTATCTATCTATCTATCTATCTATCTATCTATCTATCTATCTATCTATCTATCTATCTAAAAGAGCAAAGATAAATAACTTAATAGCCAAAAATAAATACAAATAGCCAGTTCCAATTATTGTTTTGTCTAAACGATCTTGAGAGAGAAAATACGTTAGTATGGATGCATGATGAAGGACTAGGAGACTGTATTTAGGAAACTGCCGTGAGGGGATGAAGAGGATGACGTGTTGCATTGAGAGACTCAATTTTGCTGAATGTGCTCGTGACTATTGGCCCACTCCACTTACTTTTACATTGCTCCTATACAAGACTTTCTTTTTGACTTTTAAAAAAATACTCTATAGGGAACTTTAAAATTTAAAATTACTAATATGTTAACCATATTTTTACAAGTGAATAAGTGATGGAAAGTTGCAAGTGAACATCTCAACAGTGAATATACAGTTTTATAGCTTACAGTGTTTTAAAATATTTATATTTCTCAAATATTGCACTGTCCTCTTATATTGTAAAATTACATTAATTCAAAGATTAGTACCTAACATATAAATGGATATCCATCCAACAATTTCTATGAAAGAAAAAAAAATCATATTATGAACGGTCATGGCAATTATGTAGTATCAGTATTTTAGATTTTAGATATTTTAGTTTGTTATAGAGCTAGCCTTGTTCATTACATTTTACATTAATGTTTATGGGTGATTACATATCTAAGTACTGAGTAATCATTCCATTTTATGGAATAGTTTGTAATTACACAACAGTTTGTAATTGTAACAAATTATTTTAATTCATTATATTTGTATATTAACCTGACACTGAATTTAAAGTGTCACCACCGTGTTGATATCTATCATGACATCTTAATGATGTAGACCCCGAGTGACCATGAAGTGACCTCTAACGGCATGTCTCTCTCAATTGTATGTCATTGTAAACATGCAGGCCTCATTCTCCCAGGCAAGCTGGCGTTAGATGGAATTACTCAATGCACACATTCCTGCCGTTCTGTTGGAGTAGTTCAATGTAAAGTTCTTTGTAGCGCAGGACTAAAGGGAGATGGCACTGATAGCATTGTTAGCATTGGCGGCTGTATTTTTACCACCAGACAAGATAAACAGAGCATAATGGTCGGGCATGGCAGGAATCTTGTTACTCCTTTCTCTTTCTCTTTCTTTCTTTCTTTCTTTTTCTGCCTTGCTTTTGGCATTAAAGTATTTCATGATATGAACTAATTTTTCAATAATAGATGAACTGAGAACCAGACACCCGTCTTGTATCGACTCAGATTTCATTTTAGAAATACGAATACACAATAAGCACAAAGTACAACGTACTGTCTGAAGATTAGAGAGAAATCCCATAGGTACTAAGTTTGTGAGTACCAAACAGCGCTATGGGACATGCCTTCATCTAAAGTATCAGTGCTGCTTAATGGGAGAAGTGTGCTTAAAATCTATACTCTACTCCCTATGGCCTTATGTACATGAGACAACCGTCACCAACTCCCACAATACTGAATCACTGATCTGTTTTTTCTTTCCTCCCTTTGCAAAAATATGTGTCAATCTAGTAGGCACTGCTGTTTACCCCTCCACTACTTTACCTTGGATGTATCAGGCATGTAAAGACTCCTTCCCCCCCCTCTCTCTCTCCCCCTCTCTTTCTTGTTCCTTCTGGTAATCCATTTTGTCGGAGGTGGAGAAACAAAAGCAGTCTGCTCTACACGTTTTCAGTCAAAGGAGGTTCCCCCTTCTCTTCATTAGGAGATTACATCGCTTAGCAGGGTTCTGACGGGGGCACATCCATGGCTTCATACACATGCAGATACAGCATGAATGAATGAGGGGCGAGTGGGCCATGAATAATAACTACCCCCTTCCCCCCCCTCTGCGTTTAGGGGAACTTCATGATAGACTGTTAGCGAAAGGTTGTTATGATTTAGATGCTGAGTTAATCATTTTCCAAATTTGTCGTCGTCATATTAGCGGATGGGTGGGCTTGTTTCACTGCTTGGAGAGAGAGAAGAGATGGGAGAGGGAATGAGGGAAAAGTGCAACGTCTAGTCACTGCAACAAAGAGAATAAAAGTTGATTATTAAAAATGGCATTCATGTTGCTCTGAAATGTGAGAGGAGAGCGGACGGGGTCTTTTGGGATTACGGGATGAATGGATGAGGAAAACTGGAAAGAATGAAGGGATAGGGTGACAAAGGAGTAAGGCGCCTGTCTGGTCGCTTTGCCTTCTCACCCGACGCAGGACTCTGTTGCAAAGCATGATGGAGCGATTAAGCCGTGAGATGTCTGTTTATTTCTTTTGTCCCCCGCTTTCCATCCACATCTTTATATGCCCAGTGAACCTCCATATTGGTCTGATGATTGGAAGTCAAACAGCTTATGTTCCCTCCACCCATATGCGACCATCGCCCTGTGTTGTTTCAGATCTTCGGGTTAAAGCGCTGTGTTCCTATTGGGGCAGGATTAGGCTACTGCTGTCACTGTGTCACGGCTAGGCCCACACAGCTAGAGATTAACGTGGGAGAAGAAAGAAAGAGGAAAGCTAATGGACAAAGATTCATATGTAAAAGCAGCATTTAAAGAAAGCGAGATATATGAAAACATTAGTTTAAAAAAGTATTGAACAGAGTTTATCAGGAACATATGTGTTGGTTTTAGCAAATTAATCTGTATTTTGACCCCTAAGAAGTCCTTCAAAAAATCAAAATGGGAGGGCCAGTTGAAAATAAAAAAGCAGATGTCTTATCCTTTACTCCTTAACGCCTTTCAGCCGTCCATCCAGCCCACCTGTTTCTCAGCTTCATTTTTATAGTTTGTATCGTGTGTAAGTTGCCAGAGAGAGTCCTGAAAGTCTTATACTCATTAGCCGCTGTTAGTGAGTTTTTTCTTTTCCTTTAATGTCTATGGCCAACTTTATTTAAATGGCTTCATTTTGTAGTGCTTTTATAAATGCTGCCAAAAATGAATATTTCAATCAGAGTTCGAGTGAATGAGTCAGTGGGAAGAAGACAAAGAGAAAAGATAAAACAGATGCCTTGTGCACATAAAAAAACAAAAAAACAGAGATATATGAGGGAAAAATGTGGATCACAAATTAAATTACGGAGAAACGTCCTCGTGTGGCACGGTCGTGTCTTTTTAGATGTACTGCACATGTCCTGACTGTTCGCTCTTACACACACACGCGCGCCTTTTCCGACTTAATGGCTTCTCTGTGTGCAGCTGCAGTCTTGTTAACAAAATGAGCGGTCTGTGTTAAACGTGTGCAAACCCTTATTCTGTCATCCTTTTCTTTTTCACATTCACATGTCCCAGAATATTTATGACCGCTGGGAGAATCACCAAGGCTAAGGTTGGGGGGTTAAAGTGTGTCTTTTAGACAAGTATTAAAGCCATTTACAAACATGAGTGTGACCTCTGACTTTATTTGTTCAACTACCCCCCACTTTTACAACCTGCTCCCGCAAAACTAAAACTACAATGTTTTAACAGCAGCTCCTGTAAAACACAGACAAGTAAAACACCCTTTTAATAGCGGAATGTGTGTGTATGGGCTGCGGGGTGACCTTGTATACCCTGTGGTTTAGGATAATGACTGTGGGCTGAAAGATGTGTATCGCAACTAGCATGCTGCATTTGGCCTATATCTCTCTGTTTCACTGCTCAATTGTGTTTGCCCATTAAATGCAATAAAACAGAAGTTAATAGAATTAGCATGTGGTATATATGTATGTACACTCTTTAAAGGTTCTTTATTGGAATTGATTTGTTCCATGAAGAACCTTTAACATCCATGGACTGTTTGTAATGCACAAAAGATTCTTTATAAAGGAAAAAGATTATTAAAATGTTCTTCATACTAAGAAAAATGGTTCTCCTGTGGCATCGCTGTGAAAAACAGTGGAAAAAGATTCTGTCGAAAATGTTTAGCTATTTCCTTTTGGGAAAACGGTGCAGATTTGTGGTTTTGTAGGTGTGTGTGTGTAAACTTTTAAGGTGTGAACATGTTTTACTTGGGGAATTTATGAGTCTCGCCCTATTCTTTTGAGCGATCCCAAGGCAAATATTCAAACACCACAAACATATGCGAGCAAACTGTTCTTGGCTTTTTAAATAAGCTAGCGTAGAGATAAGACACGAGTGCGATAGCAATCCAGTGTTCGGCTCAAGAGGATTTGCGTGGCTAGATCTGTCGTACAGATAGTCCTGACAGCTACCCGGTTGCACGTCAAACACACGCAGACACAGCGGAGCAGTTTTCCCAGCTACTCCTGCTTTAGTCCCTCGAGGCGGATGGCTGGGAGCATCGCCTGATGCGAGCTGCTGCACTTTTCCTCCTTATTTCTCATGACATCATTTACTTTTCTCAGCGCTGCTGTTTGAGCGCTTGGCATCAGAGAGACTATTTACCTTTATTCTTAACTATGAGCCATGAGTCAACACCTTTGTGTCTTTATAGCTGCTCCATTTTCTTTTCTGGTTTCTCATAAAGGAACTCAAAAACACTCAAACATGCAGTTTAAGATCGTCTCAGTCTCCTACGATTTATGATCCAGCAAGTTTTTCAGAACCTGCTTTATCCTTTATAGTCACTGCTAAATAATTGATCGCCCTCTTTTAATTATTGATCAACACTATGCTTCATGATCCAGCGTATTTTTGATCCTGAGAGCAGTGCGAATATGATTTATCATCTGTGGTGTGTCTAACTCTCTCTCTGTCTCTCTTTTTCTCAAAGGTTCGTGCCAGGACAGGGTCTGGTGCTGTATCCACAGATCGGGGATAAGATGGACATAGTTTGCCCACGTGTGGAGGGTGGTTCAATGGAAGGAGTGGAGTATTATAAACTCTATATGGTTCCACTGGAACAGCTAAAGTCCTGTCAAGTCACAAAGGCGGACACGCCTTTACTCAACTGCGTCAAACCGGACCAGGACGTCAAATTCACCCTCAAATTCCAGGAGTTCAGCCCAAACCTTTGGGGCCTGGAGTTCTTCAGGGGGAAAGATTACTACATTATCTGTGAGTATGACAGCAGATATATCTGCACACCACTGTTGCCGCACTGTTCTGGCAAATTACATTTGTTTGGGTTTGTTTATGTGGTTTTGAGTATCGGGAAATGTTGACATTGCGGCGTGAAGTACATTAGTTATGTTTTAGTGAGTAGTGATGCAAATAATGACAGTTTATATCACATTTTCTAGTGTTTGTTTACGTCGGTTGGAATCGTTGTTAGATACAGAGATGCCAAGTTTCCGTTTGTGAGTGGCATTTGACCATGAATGCGTACGTACACAAACACAACAGACTTCTCGTATTTGCCTTGTGTCGTTTTGCATGTGGGTTGAATTTTCGCATTTGCGAGAACAATAACTGCTCACCTGGCCTCAACACGCTTCAGGCTCAAAGCAAGCTGTATAAACAGCGGGTGAGGTGGAAGAAGAGCACAGGGATCTAGCAAATGGAATAAGGCACACACACACATAAACAGAGACCGCTTTGATACACAGCGTCAATCACATTGCCCAGACCTGAGCCGCTCTCTCGCTCTCTCACACAATGAGAGTTCACTTCCAGCATAAGGAGAAAATCCAATTTTGCAGTTCTGGGAAAATTTGCTTCTCCTTTATTTTGCTTTCTCTCAGTTTCTCTTAAGCGACTCTAATTTGTGGAGAGAAAAGTGAAAAGGAGAAAAAGGAGGTGGAGAAAGAAAAATTTGTTCATTTTGCTTCATTGTAGATTATAATTGCCCTGGTGTACAGCTGGTGTGTGTGTAAAGTTGTGAAGAGCAGAGACGTATGACTGCTGTGTGCGGTTGGGGGGTTTATTCGATAAGTCATTAATTAAAAAGTTTAATCCTAATAGCTCAGTTTAATCACTCTGTCTTTATCAATTGGATCTGCTCAGAAACCAATCAGATGATTTCAGTCCCTTATAAATGTGTTCAGCAAGCTAAACGTCTGTGTGAGTGTATGTGCAGGACTCAACAATGAGGATTACTTTAGGGCCAGTAGTTTAGATTTTTACTTGGCCTGACAACATGAGCACATAAATATGATTAACAGCAACATATTTGTGACCCTGGACCACAAAACCAGTCATAAGTTGCACGGGTTTATTTGTAGCAATAGCCAACAATTGTACTGGTCAAAATTATGGGTCAAAATTATTGATTTTTCTTTTATGCCAAAAATCATTAGGATATTAATTAAAGATCATGTTCCATGAAGATATTTTGTGAATTTCCTACCTTAAATATATATAAAAATATATTTTTGTGAGTAAATATGCATTGCTAAGGACTTCATTTGGACAACTTTAAAGACAATTTTCTCAATATTTAGATTTTTTGCACCCTCAGATTCCAAATAGTTGTATCTCGGCCATACGTCAATGGAAAGCTTATTTATTCAGCTTTCAGATGATGTATAAATGTCAATTTAAAACAAACAATGAACAACTGAAGACTTCAGATGTAAAAGCCTCTAAGTGCCGTCTGAAATTTTCTTATAAAATGAGCATTTTTATCAAGCTTGTATGTTTATGCTCAGTTATTTCACTTTAATGGCAATGAAAAGGACCTATTAATTGCCATTAAAGTGAAATTACTGAACCTAAACATACCAGCTTGATAAAAATGCTCATTTTAGAAGCAAATTTCAGACGGCACTTAGAGGCTTTTGCATCTGAAGTCTTCAACTGCATTTTCATTAACTAACATTAATGAAGATTAGTAAATACAGTAACAAATGTATTGCTAATGGTTAGTTCATGTTAGTTAATACATTAACTAATTTTTAACTAATGAACCTTATTGTAGTGTTACCGTTAACTTTAAAGATTATTACAGTAAAGTATATTACAGTAAACATTTTGAGGTCAGTATTTTTTTATTATTAAAGAAATTAATACATTTATTCAGCAAGGACACATTAGATATTTAAGATATATAACAATACTTTCACATTGTTATAAAAATATTAATCATTAATATTAATATTTTTTTATAAAATATATATACATTTTTTTAATAACTTTATATTCATAAAATCCTAAAAAGTTTGTTGTGAAACCACAATAGATATCAACATTGTTGATAATAATAAGAAATGTTTCTTGAGCAGCAAATCAGCATATTAGAATGATTTCTGAAGGGTCATGTGACACTGAGTAATGATGCTAAAAAAATCAGCTTTGCCATCACAGGAATAAATTATTTTAAATTATGATAATTTAAAATGTAACTATTTTTGCTGTATTTTTGATCAAATAAATGAAGCCTTGGTGAGCACGAGACTTCTTTAAAAAACATTAAAAAATGTACCGACAACAAACATTTTTCTATATCATGACAAAATATGTACATGGTAAAAATATGCAGTCGATCAGCTGGCATAAAACTCACTCACACTGACCCCAGGTCATCGTACATTTTTATTGCTTTTTAGTTGAGCCTTGGTGTGTGTTTGTGTGTGCTGACCAAACTTTAAAATGGCTCTTCTATTGTTCATATGCAGCCTGATGCTGATGACTCTGATATGATTGTGTGCGAGTGTGTGAATATGAGCTTGATGTGATCTGGTCTGACAGATTGCCCTCGAGCTGGGAGCAAGAAGAGAGATACATGATCTAAATATGGAGAGAGAGTGAGAGAGAGCAGGAATGCTTCATGAAAAAGAAACCACACAATCTGCAGAAAGATGTGATAATTGAATGGAGCAGAGACAAACGACATCTATGTAAATCATAAAGGTGCACTTAGTAATTCTGTCCCTGAAAAAAGAATAAGAGTTCATTAGTAACAGAAAAGCTAGTGAATAAAAATCTGATTGTGATGGAGGTTTTCATCTGCAGTTTTAATTACTGTTTCATCAGTTTCAATTAGGACAGAGAGTGTGACTGGTTATTCTTGAAGTCAATCTAGTGTGCTAATCTAATATAACAGTTGGAAAGTTGTGTGTGTCCTGCGATTGGCAGAAACACTCAGCAGGCATTTGAGTTGCAGGTTAAGGGCCAGAAACAGACAGAAAGAATTTCACATTCTCCGAATTTGTTTTCAGACTTCCCCATACTGAACGATAATTAAAAATTCAGCAGCTAGTTATGGAACATTGCCTGAGGGAGAGCATGTCAGCAGACACAACCGATAATGAGCATTTATTACTGATAAGTGTTAAGTGATTTATAACATTAAATCATATATTGAGTTGAAATTATTTTCCATTGAATTCTATTTTTAACCTGCATTTTCCCCCTTTTGTTTCATGTTTTATTCTTATGTACTTCAGTGTTATAATTTATGTACTTTATACGCTTTGGCAATATTATAAACGTTAACAAGTTGACTTTGAGAGAGAGAGACATGTTGTTTGGCTTTGTTCAAGGCAGTGAGGGCTTTTCGAGGTGCCATGCCATATCTTATTAGAGTAGATGTGCAATGTTTGTGTGTGTATTGTTGTGTGTCAGCTCTCATTATTGGCCCGAGTGCTGTTCACCACTCTGTGACCCTGACGCCATGTTGATCAGGTCAAACTCCACAACAACAGCTACAGCTCATCACAACTCACAATCACATTTGAGTAGCTGTATTGCTAAAGCATTAGTAGTTATATATACACAAAATAAAAATAAATCTAAAATGATAATAATAATTGCATAGTTGTTATTATTACGTTATAATATAATAGAATATGTTAATATATAATATAATTCTGTGTTTAATACTATGCAAATACGCATTTAATGCCTATTGCATGGTGTCACTTTCTGGTCCTGTCCCACTGGTTGCCCTTTTGTCATGGCAGGACTTTACATACCTCACAGCCTGTTTGAGCTTGATAGGGTTTCACCGAGCAGGTTTGAGTGTCAGTATTGGGTTTTTTGTGTCTACCTTCAGCACACAGGCACATTTATCTAGCTGGAGATGTAACCTAGTCTCCACTAAGTTGTTTTTATATAAGACTTACATACATACTGCAGACTAAACCAAACCTAATCATACTGCTAAAAGAAAACCATTTCTGTTTTAAAATAAATATTTATTTATTTTATATTTTAGTAAT
>RJVU01002418.1:1329157-1341011 GCA_003731715.1 Anabarilius grahami | reverse complement strand
AACTGAGGATTCCCCCAAATTGAGTTTTTTGTCATTGAACACTACTGCTCAGATGATTTTTTCCCCCCTTTAAATTGTTAAGCTTATTTATTAAACCTGTTTTTCCTAGTAGTACTAGTATAACTGAAATTAGACAAGTTTTTTACGAGAGCTTCATACGACAACATGTGTCTTGTGTGCGTGGCCTCCTTTGGTTACAACTCATCTATGAAGAAGTACTCCAGAAGTATCTCTGTATCCTAATCAACTTTCAAACGGTCACTGAAACTAAAACTAAATGACATGTGACGGTGGATATATTGTTGACCTGGAATGTGAGCTGATCATGTGATTATTGTTTAGTGATGTGTTTGCTTTAATGTGTGTGTGTGTGTGTGTGTGTGTGTAGGCTCATTTGCCAGATTTATGAAATGAACACACTGAAAGGAACGCAAGCTTTTAAGGAGCTTTACATGTAATGAGCTTGTGTTCTTCTCAACACTAAAAAGCCACAGGTCAAAGAACTGACAGAGAGAGTCAGATGGTGTCATGCTGCAGTCCTTACAAACAGATAAAGAAGAATAGTAGAATCAAAGAACAGAAAGATACGTCACATGGCGCACACATAAACTCACTTACACTCCACACACTTCTTCAAAGTGGCAGCATTGGGGAAAAAAAGTGATGATGGGGGGACAGGCGCCTCATAGACTCCAACATCACCGCCCTCCCCTGTTTCACCCTCTCTCTCTCTCTGAATGCAGGCCACATTGTTCTGGACGCTGACCAGACGTTAAGCCCTTGGCAGCTCGTTAGCTCTGTGTTACTGACCCAATAGACCGCAAGCCTGCCGGGCGCGGACACACACACAACACACACGCACATGGCATAGCTGCATTGTTCAGTTAAAAGCCCACATGGGACACGTGGGACCAGTGGCCAGAATACTGCTGTTAGTTTGTTTAGTGGCAGATAATGACGTCAAACAAGGCTTAATTTAGTTCAAATTTATTTCAATTCTGCATATTGTAATTGTGAAATTAAATTTGTTGCATGTACATCAAATTGCTTGTAGAAAACTAGTTTTCATCCCTGTGAGGCCAGTCCAACATCTGCTCAAAAAAATGGAGGACACTTTTTTTTTTATATTATTATTATTATTTAGTATATTTTGTTCTCACTCACTTGTTTCTTGACAAACATCTGCTGTGGCTAAAGCGTTACGCACTCTTAAACACGCTCCAAACCTCACATTCAATAATAGCACTCTCTCTCCCTCTGTGCCTTATTCGTTAAATTATTAACAACTGCTCTTGGTGCTAGAGGCCTTTGCCTCGCTGGTGAACAAAATCAGCTTTTTATTATTCCTTTAATCCTTCTTATTTCCTATTGAATTGTTAAAGAGCAACGGCACACTTTCAGCGGGGGTCCTGACCATTTCATCTTTTAACACCAAAACAAACACAATTTTGCCCTATACAAAAACATCTAATTCAAAATGGCACAGTTAGGGCTACTAAAAGTTTAGTTTCATGATTTATGAAGGTTCTGCTTCATGAGTATTCATTAGTCATGTTAATGTTGCAGTTACATCATGTAAGATAGCTTGCACCATTTTTGATCAATCTCGATGTATTTGCATGTATAATAGCAACATATGTTGATAAAGCTTTTGTTTTTGTCGTCATCTTTCAGCTACATCTAATGGAACGATGGAAGGGCTGGATAATCAGGAAGGAGGGGTGTGTAAAACCAAGTCAATGAAAATCATCATGAAGGTTGGACAAAGTGAGTAATCTTTCCATTGTCGTATGTATGTGGGTGTCTAATAACTGTTTTACTGTGGGCACGAGGGTGTAGAACAATAGCAAAGCCCTTTGAACCTGCTGCAGACCCTGTACTGTAATTAATAATGATTATTCATAAATCACCTCACCAGTGACATCCGTGTTAATTACCATAGGCCACACCCAACAACACAAGCGACTGAATTTCTCGCTCTCTCACAAACATACAGACACATGCTGAAGGTCACTAGATTAATCATGGCTGCTAGTGTTTTAATGACGAACACACACTCTCATGGCCGCTATCAGTCACACATGCACACTTTTATTTCGCTGAGCAGTGTGAAAGTAATAGCTCTCCACATGAAAATGCATACATATATCAGAGTGATGAATGTGTTTCTTATCTATGTTTTGCAGACCCCTCCGATCCCATTTCCCCCAAAGAATACCCCACCAGTTACCCTCCCAAACACCCCGACGCAGGGGGCAAGGACACCAAATCGAATGAAGTACTTGACAAGCAAGGTACGTCACAGACTTTATCACCTCACACACCTGTAAGGGGACGCTCACTGATTCATCATTCTCTCTGCGTTTTCATCCTTTTTTTGCTGAGCAAGTGCCAGTCCTCTGTCACAAAGACATGCACACTGATTCGTTCTCATAAAATCCTTCTGACAAGCAAATCGTTAATGTGACAGAGCAAGATGGATGTGCTGGAACACATTCATTTGTAGAATTCACATAAAAGCATATGGACATCAAAGTCATTTGAGTGTAGTGTCTTAGGTACAATAATCCACTTGTAAAACAGTGTGAGTGTTAGCAGCTCATCTGTTCCGCCAGCCTCAGGCCGCCCCAGACAAACACACTGGAGTCCAAAACAATGCGAGGTCATTCTGTCCACGGCTTTCCATGAACACAGAGTGTTTCTGAGATGTTATCTATCCTTAATATGCATTTTAGAGAGTTCAAAATGTCTTTCAGAAAACTGACGACTTCCACAAGCACATAACTAATTCACTGAAGCCACTTAGATAAAGGCACTTCTTTATTAAAAATTATCTTTCTTTTCTCCACTGCACTTATGCTTCTACTCAAGCTTTGTACTCTGGTTTCGTCTTGAAATTTGTTTTCACAGCACTGTTAATACCGTTGGCTCTTTTATGATCAATCGCTTGTGTTTGTGCTCCTTTGGAAGTTGCTTTGGATAAAAGCATCTACGAAATAAATACATGTAAATGTATTTCACCATACATAAAAGACATTTAATTTTGTGTCAAGGCATCTTTTTAATTGCTTATGAGTGTGCCACTTCCTCTCTATTCACACCAAGAACAATAACTATAACAATAACTATATTTGCGTCCACAACAATGGACATAATGTTCTGTTTATTATAAGCGTGCGCTGCAGTTATGTTGCCTGTCTAAGCTGTGGACTTCCCTTTTCTCATAGAATTAGAACGATTATTAAGTAATGGTTATCGTCTTTGATATGAACGACCCTTAATACTAGTTGCTCATTGCTTTTTTACTAAGTTCACTTTGTTTTGTTCACTCTTAGATGCGTCTCATCATGGAGAAGAGAAGGGAGATGGAAATAAATCATCATCAGTCATCGGCTCAGAGGTCGCCCTGTTCGCCTGCATTGCTTCAGCCAGCGTCATCGTCATCATCATAATTATCATGCTGGTTTTCCTCCTGCTGAAATATCGACGACGCCATCGCAAACACTCACCCCAGCATGCCACCACGCTGTCGCTCAGCACGCTAGCCACGCCCAAGAGGGGCGGTGGCGGCGGAAACAACAATGGCTCGGAGCCGAGTGACATCATCATCCCACTGCGGACTGCTGACAGCGTCTTCTGCCCACATTACGAGAAAGTGAGCGGCGATTACGGACACCCCGTTTACATCGTACAGGAAATGCCGCCGCAGAGCCCAGCGAACATCTATTATAAAGTGTGAAAACAGACACGCTTCTTTCGGACATTTTAACTCTGACCCCTCACATGCCCCTCGATGAAACCCCCATAGGCGGCATCGACGCCCAAGCTCACCCTCGTCCTGCCCCCTCTTATTTTTTGTTGTTCTTGTTTATTTTACAATATTCCTGATTATTACTCAATATAGATGTTGCTGATGGTGGAGTGACGCTCCTGATTCGCTGCTCTTGCACCTGCAAAAACGAAACAAACAAATCGAAAATGACAAAATGGAAAATGGAAACCCTTTCAGGGGATTGACGTGCACTATATTGGATACTATAGTGTGTGTAAGAGGGAGCGTGTGTGAATCAGACGAGTGGGGAGAGGGGGGTTGAGGGGGTGGGCGTGAAAAGAGAGGTCAAGAAAATGATTCTTCCTCTTTTTTCCACTACATCATCTCCCTTAAAGACACAACACATGGAGATGGAAAAGAGACATGACAGTATCACACAGCAAGAAATAAGAACTTGGGCTGTTTATTTAGCTTGGCTGATTGGCTGATCCGTCGCAAAAACAGGAAGTGAATGCAGCCCATTGGTCACAGCTACAGGAAGTGGATTTAACGAGAAAGCAGGAAGCTCTCTGGAGCGTACTGTTGGACATTTGAATGGACATCATCTGTTTTTGCACGTTCACTCGTACTGTTTTCATTTACGTTAGCTCTCCTCATTTGCTCACCTCTACAAAATGACTCACAATGTTTACTTGAAGTCTTTTGTATGGTCATACGTCTTACTTGCATTTCTTTCTGTCATTCCCAGTGAAGTCCACTTGCAGATTCATTTGGTAGAAGACTAATAGGTATCGTCATAGAGATCCTTTTGTGCTGGTTTATGTGCCGTTTAGTAGCGTGGATGACACATACACATTTCATTTTGTATACGTCCACTGCCTGGGCTGAATGAGAGAGATAGAGAGAGAATGAATGCTCGAACGTCAATATTTGGTACAGTTGCTGTCCTGTTGCCTGCTGGGAAGGTGGAGGACCCACATGAACACTTTAGCAGCACTTTGAAAGTCTCAACACCTTGCCCACATGGAATACAAACGTAAGAAAAACACATTAAAAGAGAGAGATCGCAGGGAGCGAATCACTCAAGGCTTATTAGCAAAATCTGTCATTTTTGACACAAAATGGCCGCCTTCCCCAGGCATGTGGCTGCAAAATTTCCTGTTTTTCTAGTATTTCTGCCATCACAAACACACACTCTCGCTCACCAGTGGCCAGTGCAGGTCGTGGAAAAGTGGAACTGCTGCTCTACTTTTTTGCTCAAAAGCACAGGGACATCAAATTGCATCATAATTATTTAGTTTTAAATGAAACAAAAGATTTAATTAGCCTTTCTTTATGGATTTGTTTAGCTGTAGATGAAAACGGTTGGAAAGAGTGCATGTAGAACTTATTTATGATAGCATACAGACAGGTCGGTGTGAAACAGCAAGAATATGAATAATTTATGGCGAATCTGCACATTATGCAAGCTTCGAGTTTTCCTTTTCGTTAACAGATATTTCTCCATCTCGCTATTAGCTTTTTTCCATCAATCCCTACACGAATAGCTGCCTTTTCACCACAAACATATCCGCACAAAAAGCACATGCGCTCATGGCCAGGGTAGGGGCGGCTTTGGAAAGAGCCCTCAGGG
The DNA here is from genome assembly GCA_003731715.1 of Anabarilius grahami. Classification (NCBI taxonomy): domain Eukaryota; kingdom Metazoa; phylum Chordata; class Actinopteri; order Cypriniformes; family Xenocyprididae; genus Anabarilius; species Anabarilius grahami. The sequence goes on along the minus strand of RJVU01002418.1, from coordinate 1,335,606 downwards.
AAAACAACATGTTGGGTTTTAAAATAGCCGAAAGGAATGAGAGAGAAGGGCCAGAAATGGACCAAAGGAAGGGCATGTCTAACAGAGTCCTGACTAAACCAACTTCTCCGGCCTGCCTGTCTCAGTTGATGAAGCTCAGATGTGCTCTGGGTTGAAATTAGGCCCCTTAATCTGGAAGGAAAGCAGTAGACGTGGGTTAGCAAGCATACCAGATGAGAACGAGCACAGGCTAAATGTAGTAAATTGCATGAAATGGGATCTTTCAGGCTCGAATTGTGGGAGGTTTCTGGAGGGGAAAAAACACATTATGATCGATGGAGGTCACAAGTGGATTTAGCATGCGTTTTAGAGAGGAAGTCACCAAGCAGAGGCCAGCGTATCCCATAACCCGCAGTCCCAACGGGTTTCGAAACTCCTTGCGTGTGTGTTGTCGTTTGTGCGAACCCCTTTGTGAGCAATGCCAGCCTGCAGACAGTTATCTTCATTTGTTGCTTACATCGAAATTTAAATCGTTCACCAAAGGTGGACTTTGAGAGTTGAAAATGTCCACAGACTGACTGTGGATTGCCATAGTCGCACATTAACTGTTCATTCATTTTGTTTTCACTTGTTCATGGAGGTTCTTGAATCTCACCGAGAAGCCAAGCCTTGTGTGATCGGAGCTTTGTGCCTCTGTAAGAGGCCACAAAATCTGCAAATATGCAATTTTTATTTATTTTTATAACAATTGAGAAAAAAAGATGATATACGTTCACCTATGGAAAAGTGTTCTTAACCACTGAAAATTAAATGAAACAATACAGCATAAGAAAACACTACAACCCCGGTGTGTTATTATTATTATTATTATTATTTTTATTTCATTTTTTTTTTTACTTTGTGCTGTAGGTTCGAGGTAAACTGTGAAACATGAACACTTACACACACACACACACATACATATTGAAGACTGAGCAGTCGTTTTAAACTATAGAAGACACAAACATACTACAAAAACTACAAACATGTTGCTGTTCGGTTGCTGTCCCATATGGGCTAAATATGACAATCTCCTTAGTTTCTTTGAATCCGAAGACACTGTCCCGGCAAGCAGGTTGCAAACGTTCCTGTAACATTTTAGGAGCGGTAGGACTTAACTAGTAGCGTAAGATGTTGCACCAATGTCGATGGAAGGTTTGCGAAATGCTGGGAGAAGTGTCTTCGGCCCACTGTAAAATGCCTTGCTTGTATGGTCACCCTGAGTTCACGGGACTCTAGTTTTTGCACCGTACATCTGTAGGTAAGAGGCTGTAAATACGTTATTGTTTGTATTGTATATGGATCCCCGGTTGTTACAATAGCCTTATTCTCACATTTCTAGCAAATAAAAAAAGTTACGAAAAAAAAACATGAATCACTTCAGTTAAAAGAGAGCATACTAATTTTTTTGGTAAATAACTTGTGTAAATATTGACGACGAACCCAATAAATTGTTTTTTATAAACTCTTAAGTAAGATGTTTTGTATAGAATTGGAATTTTTTGCTATGTATTTTAGCTAGCACTCGTCAGACCCCTCCCACTCAACCCTTTTGCACTGTTCCCATGGTGATCTGGTTTAAAAATTAAAACGAGATAGAGAATTGCCAAACTGACTGCTTGCTGCATATTTGTGCCATACGTGTGTACCATAGATATTTATTTACGTAGTTTTTTGTTTTTGCTTTTTTTTTTCTGTTGGATTTTTCTACCCAGTTTGTAAACAAGCTCAGTATTATCATTTGAGTTTTTCCCCCAACTTCTCAGTTTCCTGTTATCTTTCTGTTGCTATCGGCCCATGCACCCATCCTTCTCTCGCAGTAAGATCTGGTCAGGACGTGCAACCTTATAAAAGTCATAGAAATGAAATGGCACACATTCCACCAATCTGTTACAAACTGAAAATGTTTTTCAATAAAATGTTTTTCCTATGGAATTTTCAGTTCTCTTTTATGTTTATTCAATGAGGTTTGATGCATTGTGTCAGGCAGAGTTCATTTGTTTTCAATTAGACTTCATTTTTCACCATCTCTCCTCAAATGAATGAACTCGGTCTGACATTCATGAATGAAAACCTGCCCAGACACGTTTGAGGTTGGTTCACAAGCTGTTAACAATATTGTGGTGCAACGTTTGATCGTTCTTCTCAACCACAAATATATTAAATAGACAAGATCAGAGGGCTTCATTGTCTTCTCAAGAAATAATATCAGGTTAGAGCTGGGTATCGACTTGATTCCAATTCATTTGGGCATATTTCAGTTGTGTAAATGTGTAACATTATAAAAGGATGAACCCATGAACATTTCAGTTATAAACTTCAATGAAAGCATATAAAAAGATTTTGAGTCTTTTTGAATTATTCAATAAAACAATTGGCTTGAATCAAGACACTGGTTAAAGGGTTAGTTCACCCAAAAGTGAAAATTCAGTCATTAATTACTCACCCTCATGTCGTTTCACATCCGTAAGACCTTCATTCATCTTCAGAACAAAAATTAAGATATTTTTGATGAAATCCGAGAGCTCTTTGACTCGTCCGTAGACAGCAATTTAACCACCTCTTTCAAGGTCCAGAAAGGTACTAAATACATTTTTAAAAACGTCAATAATGAATCAATATGAGTCTGCGTTCTGATGTAGAACCTGGAAGCACTGGATGTAAACAGTGTATGAGAATGACACAGAAAAGAAGATATTGTTGAATAAAGTCGTTATTTTTGTTTTGTTTTTGCACGCAAAAAGTATTCTCGTCACTTCATAAAATTAAGGTTGAACCACTGCAGTCACGTCGACTGTTTTAACAATGTCTTTAGTACCTTTCTAGACCTTGAAAGTGTTGGTTATCTTGCTGTCTATGGACGAATCATATATCTCTCGGATTTCATCAAAAATATCTTAATTTGTGTTCCGAAGATGAACAGAGGTCTTAAGGGTGTGGAACGACATGAGGGTCAGTAAATGATGACAGAATTTTCATTTTTGGGTGAACTAACCCTTTAAGGTGTATTATTTTATTTGCTAAAAAGGGTTGACTCGTGAGTTGGTGTTCATGAGTCGGTTGACACTGGCTGAGTATGTTTTTGATTCATTAAAATACACGGTTCAAAAGAGTTTGTGATTAAGACCACCAATTAAGACATATACTTTTTAAAAAACAATCAGCTCATGAATCGTTTTTATGAATCTACACTTGCTGCACAGTATGTTTTTGAATCACACACACACACACACAAAATTCAAAAGAGTTCATGAATCGAACCACATTGGTTAAGCTGTATATTTCTAATTCACTAAAAATGATCAGAGCATGAATTATGTGTTTATGAATCTGACTACATTGGCACACCAAAAAAAAAAAAAAATTTTTTCAAAAGAGTCATTTGTTCAGGAATCGGAACACACTGGTTAAGCTTTATATTTTTAATTCACTACAAAGGATAGGTTCATGAGTCATGTGTTCATGAATCAGACGAAGCAAGATTTACTGATTCACTAAAAAGAACCAGTTCATTTGTTCGTAAATCAGACTACACTACAGTGAGTTATTGTGCACAGTACATGCCATTTATATGTAATCACATTCAATTTGGAGTTCCAACTCGGGTAAAATATAACTTTGTTTGCCTTGGGGTTTTAGATTCAGCAGCGGCATTGCACCACCATTCAAAACAGTATAAGAAACACTTGCAAACAGTAAAGTATCTTCAAATGAATATCAAGATTAATATAAAAATCTATATTTTTACCCAGCCTTAATTATTGTAGTTTTTAGCAGCATCTGTCAAATGTCAATGCCTAGAGGAAGAATGTTACGCACATGAATTTTTCCATGTCTTTTGTTGTCATTATTTAAGGCAAAGTTCATGTGTACCATCTGCGTGCTTTAGCACTTGAGGGGAAACAAAAGAGGAAGTGAGGAATTATACTGAGTGTGTTCCTTCTCTCTCCTCAAGTCTATCTGAAGATCATCGCTCAGGCTGTACAAACATTCACTTCTTTGACTGCACGCTGAGTTTTGTCGTCCTGTGCTCTTTCTTGTTTATCCATGTTGCGAAGCAGTGGAGTATCTACACGGTGGTCTCCCTAGAGCGCTTCCTTCCAGCACTCTGGAGAGCTTCTTCATCGCTCTTCTGTCTCTCTACACATTCTTCAATATATTTCCCCCCCTTTTGAAGTGGGAAATGAATCAAAGAGGTCTTTATAAAGGGTTTTCTTACTTTTGTGAAGAATAAAGGAACATTTTCAAGAGGTCATGAGTTTCAAGGTTCATAAATAGTCCCTCAAATCAATGACTAAGCTTCTGGAAATCCTATTTGCGTGTCACACAAACAAGATGAAACATGATTAAACCTCATCGAGATTTAGGGTGAACAATAGCTCTAACTTTTCTTGTTAAACCACATGTTACACATTGTATTCATTTAGCCTAATTCTGATTATATATGCCTAGAAAAGCAAAAAAATGAATCTGTGGCTTTGAGAGAGAGCTTGTCCCCAGAGATCCACTCGAAAATAATCTGTGCCGATTACTTTTAGAGGAGCCACATGTCGCAGTTGAACTCTTTGTTCCGGCAAAGTCTCCGGTGGGTAAGAATACAGAGCAAACATCAAACTGAGAAAGGATAATAATGTTATTGTTTCAAAACGTTGATTCTTTCTTTGTATAGGATTAACACTAGAGATCTTCTCTCTGGGATTTGCCATTTAAGGAGTGCCTAGTTCTCTTATCGCTGTATGTGTTGATAGCTCAGGACTTAAATGAAGGCCTGGGATGGATGTGAATTGGGAAACAATGATCGTATTGTTCAGAGAGGACCAGAGGTGCAGTGCGGTCAACATTACTGACACCAAAACACAATTTTTGTAATATCATATGAATACGCTGTATGATTCAAGTACAAAGCCTGTCCATACACATATGGCTCATGACAAAACAATTTGTCAGTGTTTACACTAAACACATGTAGACAATGTCAAAATTCCCCAATTGACAAGAGTCATCACTGCATGAATAATCCGTTGTTTTTGACAACAAAAACTAAACAAACACACTGAGAGAAGAATCAATGAAGCAATTTGGGATAAAAACGAGTTTCATGTCCAGAATGTGGACGTCACGGTTGCTCATCTCCACACCTCGGCGTTAGGGAACGTGGCTGTCTTTATTTATAGCCATTGGTTGCGTTTCACCTCACTCTGAATACTGAGCTTGTTTAACTGCTTTTGTGAACCTGGACATGACAACACACACACATACGCCCTCTACTAGAGAAGACAAATGTGGTGTGTGTTGAAGCGGACGGCCTTGTGAGAGGTGCATTGGGTGTGTTTGGGTGTGTGTGGATCAGTGTTTGTTTTCAGCAAGTGCAGTTTCAGGTTGGCCAATGTGAAAATGATTATCTGTCACTAAAATATGCTGACACATGAATGTCTGTAAATATGACTAAATAAATACAAAACCAAAATCAATCCCATAGGATTGGAGGAACAGCCCCACTATTTGTCAAGCTTGTAACTTTGTGCAATTACACCATGACCTTAATGGATTAGCACTGGCGAATGCTAATAGCAATGGACATGACAAGCTTCTCTTTGTAGTCTTGAATTGTATGATATGCCCAACATGCACATGCAGAATTAAAATATATACATTTAAATTAATTCTGCAGAATTCCACATATTTCTCACTAAAGTCAGCGTAGAAAAGTTAGAATTTGAATGGCCATGATTCTACATGCCCCAATATACTTTTTCTGTCTACATTCTTTCTTTCTTTCATTTCATTTTAAATAATTTCATATTTTTAAACATTTCTTTTTAAATTTTCTTAAATAATTATTTCTTATATACACTACAATTCCTAATTTTGGGGTTAGTAACATTTTTTTCAAGAAAAGTTCTTATAATGTTATAAGAGGTTTATTTTAAAATAAATGCAGTTCTTTTGAACTTTCTATTAATCAATAAATAAATAAATAAAACCTGGGGGGAAAATAAGAGTCTCCACAAAATATTAAGCAGCACAACTGTTTTCAGCATTGATAATAATAATAAAAAACAATGTTTCTTGAGCACCAAATCAAAATATTAAAATGATTTCTGACACTGAAGACTGGAGTAAAAATACATTGTAAAATTATAATATTTCACAATATTACTTTTTAATGTATTTTTTATCAAATGAATGAAGCCTTGGTTAGCACTATATGTTTAAAAAAACACTCCTACCAAATCAACCAAAACTTTTTGAATGATATAACCATGTGTATATACAATATACAATATACACATATTAAAATATTAATAGATATTAGAGAATGGAGTTTAGTGTCTTAGCAATTGTGATATATTGTAATAAAATTAACATTAAGATTAATAAATGCTGTAGAAGTATTGTTCATTCTTAGTCCATGTTAACTAAAGTTAACT
>RJVU01002418.1:1287602-1320859 GCA_003731715.1 Anabarilius grahami | reverse complement strand
AAGATAGCTCAAAGTTTCTTACATGGTCAGGAGGTTGCTTCAATTTTCAATTCAATTCAAAAACACAAACCCACATATCATCCCATGTTCACAGTGCTCTCATTCATGTTTAGAGTTAAACATACACAGATGAGACCCTTGGCTATGTTTTAGCTGTGGGTCTTACACCCCTCTTGTTGCCATGGGTACACTTTGGACTGTGGAATCCACAGTGTGTGTGTGAGTGTCTGTGTGTGCGTGTGCGTGCCCAGAACCCAACAGAGATCAGAAGAGCATCACTCCCAAGTTAAGATCGATATCTTACCCCCCACCCTTCTGAACTTCTACACCTCATCACACACACACACACACACACACGGGTATTGTGCATGCCGCTCGTGAGCACCGTATCTCAGGATTAGACTGAATACAAAGACAAAAACTGTTGTCGTGAAAATGAAATAATAAGGAAAGGGAAGAAAAAACTGGATGGGTGTAATTGCAATTTATTTCCACTTCAGAGCCTGTGGGGTAAAAGAGAGAGATAGAGAGAGAGAGAAAAAGAGGGAAATCCTTTAATATTCACAGCCTTGAGATGAGATGAGAGAATACAGCCATACCTTCAGGTCCATGAACATAATGAGCTTTTTATTTCACCCAGTATGTGTGTGAGAGAGAGCTTTGTGGTCAGGAATTAGGATCATCTACGTCTGAATGCCCTGCGCAGTAATTTATGTGTTGTTTTATGTCATTGTTGTAATTAAATTCACATTTGTACATTAACAACATTATCCCAATAAACCTATTTGATGTCAACAATAAATAAGAATGGTAGAGTAATATTGCCTTAATTTACATAAAAATAATTTTACATTATATTAATATAATATTCAAACTTGATATGTGAATTGTTTTATGAAGTGAAAATAACTTTTTCAACCCTCAGTGAATTTATATATGACACTGGTTGACAAAAACAATAAAATACATAGAAAACAATGTCAGTAAGGATAGATTGGTTACAGTTTTAAATTCTGTTGAGCTTCTGTGCTGTCAGTTGTCTCTGTATAGGCAACTATCTGTCAGTGTTACTCAGATGATTCCACTGCTGAATTTGAGTGTGACATTAGCATGTTGCTAAGCTAATAACAAACAAGACAGCTCACTAGGTTTTAGAACAGAGCCATTGTGTAGAGTCCTCCCTCTAAATGTTTCAACATTGTTTTTCTCTCATGTGCTCTTTGCACAAACTCAGTGAAATCACCACTTGAACAAAGAATGAAAAGCAGAGAGGAATAGACAAAAAGTTGATAATGAGGGTCTCTCTATCTCGCTCTCTCTCTCTCCCACATCCTACAGATGTACTCACTCTTATCATACCATTTCATCCCTATGGAAGTCACGGTTCGGTACGGGTTTGGTACAGCAGGGGGAGAAAACTAAACAAAATTGCTTTAATTTTGTTTTATTAAACAGAGTGGTTTATTGAACAAATTGTGTCTCTGTGTTTAAATGAATTAAATTATAAATAAAAGTTTCTTAATTAAAAAAAATGATCTCTGCTAATGCTGTAAATATACAGCAAGCATTTTTTATCATTTTCATACACAATTATGATTACAGGGTCAGATTATGGATTAATAAAGACTTGTTTTCACGTGGCTCCTTGCACAATTATGTTATGACCTCAAAATACTTTTTACCATAGTGCATGATTTGTAAACAAATATATTTTGTAGTTTGCATCACTTACCCTGCTCCATATATTCAGTTTCACTGCTGCATTAAGTTTGCTCGGTATCTCAGCTGGTACAAAATTGTACTTGCGATGCGAAGAGCTTGGGTACGAATCCCGTGAAAGACAAGAGTTCAAAAACAAGCTAAAATGCCATTATGATTGCATTTTTGTTACATTTGCTTTTGTTAACACTATTGGGTAGATTTAGGGTTTAGTGTAGGTGTACATTATTAAACGTGATGGAGCATTAAGCTTTTAGCGCCACTCACCGGACATTTCAATTCATAACTGCGGTGATACGTACAAACTCCAACATAATAAAACATTGCCATATTCAAGTTCATCAACACGCTTTTAGCACCACTCACTGGTCATTTCACTTTGAAACTGTCGCGAAACATGAATGACGCAATGTATTTTGTGTTTTGCAAAAATGTTGACACAGGTACGTTTTTCTAATGAGCCTGGGTAAATGTGTTGCTACATGACATAGTGTTTACAAAATGTTTTATTGATGTCTTTCCACCATTGAGACACTGATTGAGCGATTACACAAGATATGATACGTTTCAGTAAGTTGTACTGTATCTTTTAACATACCTTCTGATGTTCATTCATTTTTATTCTGTAACTAGCCTTAAAGAGGAAGAGATGACCTTGTTCACTCGTGCTCTGTGCTGCCTTGAACAGAGGCTCCTATACGGTGATTTTTTTATTATTATGCCACATTAAAGAGTACGGAGCCCCGGACATGACATGCAGGAAGAAAATAGTAGGCTAAATCATGCGCACGATTTACTATTTCGTTCCCTCGATTTATAAATCATGCATGATTTATAAATCGAGGGAACAAAATAGTAAATCGTGCGCACGATTTAGTAAATCAAGGGAACGAAATAGTAAATTATGTGCACGATTTAATTTTTTTTCTTGCTTGTCATGTGAGGGGCTCCGTAAAAGAGTGTCAAAACTGCATTTTTTGTTTGAATTTCATGATAAAATGGACAGAATTTGAGAGATGATACTTTGTTAATTATCGAAAGTAACAAAACGCAGAGCTTATTGTAATTATTGGTGGTTAATGGTGGTTAAGCTAAAATGCTGTATTTGTCGTGTACATATTATGCGAAACGAACCATAAGACACGTATTGTGAAAAGGCATAATAGAAGGAATAGTATACTGGCTATATCTAAAGTCTCTCTCTCTCTCTCTTTGTCTCTCTCTGTTCAGCAGCAGCCCTACAGCACACTTGTGGATGGTGGATGGGCTGATCTCATCCTAATATACATTCATCAGTGTGTGTGTGTGTACGTTAAATGTCCCCACAAAGATGGCAATATCCAAAATCCTTGCCCTAGTGGGGACATTTTTGGTCCCCATGTGAAAAACAGCTTATAAATCATATTAAATTATGTGTTTTGAAAATATAAAAATGAAAGTTTTCTGTGATGGGTTTAGGGTTAGGGGATAGAATATACAGTTTGTACAGTATAAAAATCATTATGGCTAGGGAAAATCCCCATAAAACATGAAAACCCAACCTCTCTCTGTGTGTGTGTGTGTGTGTGTGTGTCTGTTGAAGAGTACAATCTCCTCTCAAAACAAAGAGAACAAGTCTCCATTGTCTTTTTCGTATGGATGGGCTACAGGCTTTTATACGTGACATAACAGTGGGTGTGTGTGTTCCTCATGGCATGCTTTATTCTAGCAGCACTCAAGCTGATGAAAACAATTTTTCTCTATCCTCTCTCACTTCCCCTCTCTCACTCACTCACACACACACATGCAGGTATATGATGACAACAGGACAATGCTGAATGTGTGTGTCGAGTTTAACAGCCTGTAGCGGTAAGATAGGACGACATATCTGCTGTCCGACCCAGAACATTCCTGTAATGTAAGAATGACGTTGAACTAGGACACACACACACACACACAGTAAAAATTCTACATATCCGCAGTGTGTGTGGGGGGGAGGATATTTGGGTGTGTGAGTCTCATCCAGCCCGTGGGAGTGTGTGGGAACCTGTCACAATAATCGGAAGAGTGGTGTAACATTACACCTAACTGCTGTGTTCAGTAACACACACACACTCACTCTCGCACAAATGCACCGTCACTCAAAACCCCAAACACACACTTTCACCCCAGACCCTTCAGGTAGAGTGCCTGTGTCACATTACGGTGTCTGTGAGAAAACACTCACTAAAGCTGTTTACAGACCTGAGCTTTGGTTTACTGCGATAAAGAGACTGATAGAGCTCTCTCATCTGATGCAATCACAGAAGGGAGTAAGGTATCCAAACAATTCACTGGATTTTATTTAAAAAATCCAGATTCATGTACAGACTATGCAGGTTTATTTTATACAGTGTAATATAACTGATTGTTTAAATGCAGTTAAAGTACATAAAGTCTAACAGAAGTGCTTGAGTGCAGTTTAGAGGGGTTCAAACTCTTTTTAATAGGGCTGGGACAAAACATCGATGCATATCGCGATTCGCGGATCGTTTCTGATATTTTCCAAATGCATTGCAAATCGATTCTGAGCTTAGTTTTAACAGCAGATGGCGCTCTAGGGAATTTTTTAACTGCATGCTCAAATGCTCACAAAGAAGAGTGCTTGTGCGTTCGGCTGAGTCTGAGAATGTATTTGCACCACAGAATGCTTTTATGACGCGAGATTAATGTAAACAGCCCACTGCAAAAACCCTTGTAATTCGCTTGAACCTTTTCGAACTTTATGGATGATTATTTTATAGAAGGTTCAAGTGGTGTGTGTAAGGATATGGAAGGAAGCAGAGTATGGCTGTTTCTAAAGCACGCAGTGCCATCTGCTGATGAAAACTAAGCTAAGAAGCGATTCGAGAGAGAATCGGGATACATATGGAAAATATCAGAATCCATCTAGAATTATTTCTAGTTTTGCGATGCATTGATGTATTGTCAGCCCTACTTTTTAATCTATCTATCTATCTATCTATCTATCTATCTATCTATCTATCTATCTATCTATCTATCTATCTATCTATCTATCTATCATCTATCCATCCATCCATCCATCCATCCATCCATCCATCCATCCATCCATCCATCCATCCATCCATCCATCCATCCATCCATCCATCTGGCTTAAAACCTTCAAACTTTAAGCTTTTAAAACTAGCCTACTTAAAACTCTTTCGGCCAGGCTTTTAGTATCAAATTTTGTCTTGACAGGCTTTTTAAAATCTGGTTATATTTGTAGAAATATAAAATACTACTCAGTTATGACTGTACTTCAGTCCAGTAACTGAATATGGGGGTCAAATGGAGTCCAACAGTGTGTGAATGTTTATCTATCTTCCTTTTTTGGGGGTTAGATGATATGTGCCTGGCATATTCTTGACTTTTACACAAAACATCATTGTTCTCTCTAAAACTGTAAACAGGGCTTAATACTTTAAGAGTTCATTTTGACAGACAGCTCTATAAAATGTGTTTATGTATGAGTGACTATAAACTTGAGGGTTTGGGTGTGTTGTTGAGGTCAGGTGGATTATAGTCCCTATAGAAATACACAAACATATTTATTGTTATGTTAAAGCTGCCGGAAGTTTTGCCTCTTTGTCGCCATCTCTGTTTGAAACGTGCAATTGCAGTTATATGCGGAATTATTATTGTTACGTGTGTTGTGCATCGTCATGACTCTGTGCGGATGAATCTAATGCTTGCTGTCAGTCAACACATCGGTGTGGATACTGTACTTCGGAAACACAGATTCTACGTCTTAGATGTATGACCAAAATAAGAATTTTTACTGGAAAATGTCATCTGAACAAGTAAGTAACATGTCTGCCACTTTTGTTCTGACCAACTGAGGAAAAAAGCATTAGGCCTACAATAAATCACGCTGCCAATGATGATTAAATCTAACGATTTCAAATTATTATTGTTGTTATACTTTGTTCTCAAATTGTTAATGTTAACAACATCAGCATTGCATGACTATGTGTATTTGGCATTACCTGTAGATTTCAATTTCTGTAGCCACTCCGCAGTCCGAATTCTTTTGCTTTTGACTACGGGTGAATCTCCAGTTTTCACTGATGATTGTCATTTGGATCTTTCTGGACTACAATCCGCCATCAAAATGATAAGTCTAATTATTTCAGCTGCTGTGAGAAAAGGCTATAAATGATCCGCTACAAGCAGCATCCTCACATGATATAGCTACTAGCTGGGACTCCTTCCTTTCTGTTTACAGATGTAATGAAATGATGCAAAGACAAATGGCTGCATGCTCGAATTTCCCGCGAAAACCCAGCAGTACCGCTCTTATTATAAAACATTATTACAAGCTTACCATTGTGAATCGGGCTAAGGTAAGGAGATAGTTTTGAACACTAGCTGGTTATGTAAATGTTAAAAAATTGATTTTGGATCATTTTTAACCAAAAAAGTTACGGACTGCAGCTTTAATGCATTACTCACATACACCATATACAACCATCTGTGAATTGGCATGGTAACCATCTCCTTATTTGTTTTATTTATATGACCTCTGACCTCAGAAAGAGGCCAGATATGACATATGGCTTATGTGCAGCTATAGTGCTAAAACTAACAAAACTGAGTGTTGAAACAGCTCAGACTGTTAAAGCAACAGTACTACTGTTAAAAGTCTTATTGTACACAAAAACACTGTAGATAAATATAATTGTCATTCCTCTCTGTGTTTATTCATTGCACACACAAAGTTTGGTTATTTGAGTAGTGACAACTAAACTTTTTTTTAAAAAATACGTATAGTGTGTATAGAACATTAAGTAACACACCAGCACTGGAACTGAGAAAAAAGGCTTCAAAGTTTATTGATTCAGAATGAAATAATAAATTCAATAAAAAAAAGGCTGCCATGGCTCTCTTCCAAGAAGTTTTAGGCTGGCATAACACTGGCATCTTCAATGCAGTTAAATCAGTTCTTGTTCAATTCAAATTAGATTAATTCTTTTCATACATTATAAACTGCTTTTGCAACCTTGGCCTCATATTACGGCTGATTTCTTGTCAATTTTCACTTTCCATTTCATGGTTGAGCCAAACCCATTTGTCACAGGTCAGATCATGAGAGATCAAAACGTTCAATATCAATATCAATATCAATATTAAACATTGTGACTCCTGCATTTGTAAAAAAAATAAAATACTACTCAGTTATGACTGTACTTCAGTCCAGTAACTGAATATGGGGGTCAAATGAAGTCCAGCAGAGATGTGTGAATGTTTATCTATCTTCACACACATTCATAATATTATGTGATTCACTCCCACATTTAAATGCATTTGCCACTCCCAAAACTTAGCAGTGTATGTGCACCATGGTGTTTGTTACCTCTACCTTTGTCTACAACACACACCCACATACACATATTTGCATTTGCTATTGTGTAGCTTCCCTCGTCTCTCTGTCTAAAGCTGACTGAAGTGTGACTAAACACATTTCCATAAGTCTCATCTCTCCACCGCACATAATCTTCCTCTGCCTCTCTGGCTTTCAGTTCACTTTAGCTTCTTTGTTTGTGAATGTTCAGTATTCATTGTCTTCAACATATCGAGATCTTCACACAGTATGGGATCAATCAGACTTTTACGGCAGTGCTCCTCAGAGCTTTAATTGTTTACGATGGCAGAGGAGATTTTATTTGGATCAGGTACCGTTTACATAATGTCTCACTGTGAATTTTCATAAAATATGCATGTGTGCTATAGACTCAAACACGCCATACATAATGGTGCATGATGGAGGTGACGAGAGAGTGTGTGTATTTGCCTGATTGAGGTCTCTTAAATGGATAGTTCACCTTTACTCATCCTTATGTACAGTAGTTGCAAACCTGTATGACTTTCTTTCATCTGTGATAAAAGGAAATTAAATAAAAGGAAATAATTTAAAGAATAATGGTAACCAGTTGTGGTTACCATTGACTTCTACTGTAAGAAAAAAATAACTTTTCATAATATTCAAAACATCTTTTATGTTCCACAAAAGAAAGTCTGTGGTTTGGAACGACAGTAAATTATTTTTGGGTAAACTATCCTTTAAAGCTGCAGTGTGTAATTTCAGAGAAACTATAGTGGCACCAAAAAATTGGCTTAATCTGAAGCGAAATCGCATTCCCTCAGAGTGGCAACTGCATGATGGAGATAATGATAATAACAGTAATGAATCAAATGATACTTGATTTAACTCACTCATGTTTTGGAAGCATGACTGTTTTGATTTGGGTGACTGTTCTGTACTGTTTTGGATGTTGTCTATGATCCTACACCAACACAGAGGACAGAAGGATCATCTTACAAGACAGCCCGTCACTTAACAGTAAGATAAACCAATAATCTACCTGCAAACAATCCCAAAACCAAGTTTAAAGAGATTAAACAACATCTGTAGTACCTCTCTGTCAAACCTAGATGAAAGGAATGAAAAGAGAGATAAATGTAGAACCTGAAGAGGTGAAACATTTATGAAGAGAAGAAAAAGACTCAGGGATTAAAATGTATAAATAGAAAATAGTGAAAATACACGGACATACAGATACGTTGCCCATAAACCTATGCATACTCTTAATAAAAGTACAACATTATGAGCTCATGATGAGCAACATTATGAGCACACAAATCACGGCACCTGTTAGTGGGTGGAATATATTAGGCAGCAAGTGAGCATTTTGTCCTCAAATTTGATGTGTTAGAAGCAGATAAAATGGGCAAGCATAAGGATTTGAGCAATTTTGACAAGGGCCAAATTGTGATGGCTAGACGACTGGGTCAGAGCATCTGCAAAACTGCAGCTCTTGTGCAGTGCAGGTCTGCAGTGGTCAGTATCTATCAAAAGTGGTCCAAGGAAGGAACAGCGGTGAACCGACGGTTATGGGGGGTCAAGGTTAATTTATGCACGTGGGGAGAGAAGGCTGGCCCGTGTGGTCCGATCGAACAGACGAGTTACTGTAGCTCAAATTGCTCAAGAAGTTAATGCTGGTTTTGATAGAAAGGTGTCAGAATACACAGAGCATCGCAGTTTGTTGCGTATGGGACTGCATAGCCGCAGACCAGTCAGGGTGCTCATGCTGACCCCTGTCCACCGTCAAAAGCACCAACAGTGGGCATGTGAGCATCAGAACTTGACCACGGAGCAATGGAAAAAGGTGGCCTTGTCTGATGAATCGCGTTTTCTTTTACATCACGTGGATGGCCGGGTGCGTGTGCGTCTCTTATCTGGGGAACACATGGCACCAGGATGCACTATGGGAAGTGGGTCTAGTGAAGTCCATGCCTTGACGGGTCAGGGGTGTTTTGGCAGCAAAAGGGGGACCAACACAACATTAGGAAGGTGGTCATAATGTTATGCCTGATCGGTGTACATCACACACACAAGTTAAGATGTCTGAAAGAACAGATCAAGACTATCATTCACATACATTCAACAAAATAACTTAATACATAACACATACTGTACAGGTACATAACAACATAATACTTTTTGCAAGAAGTCTCCCTCCTAATTACACAAGTTTTAGACTTGCATAGCATTAGCATGTTGTTAAACTGATCATTATATCCTTAAATTAATAATTTTAATAATAAGTTCTATGTAATTTTATCATTTTTTTTAGTTTTGGTGTTTTTTATTAAATATTTCTATTCAGCTTTAATTTAATTTTATTTCAGTCATTTTAACACTTCAACTTCAACTTATATTATTTTAGTTATTTGCCCGTATTTCAATTAATAAAAATTAACAAATTAACAATTTTAGTTAACAATAACAACATGTGGAAAGAGAATCACAAACTCCTCCTCTTTCATATAGCGCAGGAGGCTGTAGGCAATTTTAGCTGAAAAAGCATGCACAAACACACATTTTAAAACTCTGCCAGAAATAGTACACCAGCTTAGAACTTTTTCATACTGTTTTCAGTGTACTATTGATACATACTAATTCTAATCTCTCTGTTTGTCTTCAGTGCATTTGTTTTCACCGTTGTCTTCCTGTGATTCTTATAAAAAGGGGTTTTAATGGAAAAATCTTCATGCAGGTTAGGGGCATTTGTTCTACCTGTCAGCATCTGCTTTATGCGACATCAAAGGTTAGATGTGGATGTACATATGGTTGAACTCACAGCACACAAACACAAAACTGACATGTTTATGGACCGGAGAAATCGACACAGTAACAGAGATCAGAACAAAGGACCCTGGGAAAGTTCAGAGGTCACTGACAGCTGTCACCCCTCACATTAACACCTCAAGATGTGAGGAAGATTCTGATCGGACACGGTGGTCCCCTGGGGCACAGGTACAGGAAGAAAATCTGTCATCAGATGGGTCAACTGTACAACAGAGACGAGCCTAAAGACAGTTAGTGATGGGACGTCTGACTCATTTCAAATTAGTTCTGTGTCAAGGAACCTGTGCAAAAAAATGTTTCAACGGTTCTTTTTTGTCATCACTATTGTGCTGGTATTGAAAATACCAATTTTCAATATCAGGCAGCATAACGAGCTGTTTTGTACAACTAAAAATAACTGGAGGCGAATGACACCGGAAGCCAGACACATTAAATTTACAAATGGCCGCGCCCGCTCTTACCTAAAAATAAGGTGGATATGGGATTGTCTGCGGGTACCATAATGGCCCCATGCCAATTGCCAACATGGATTTCATGCAGGAATGCATTTGCCACTAGGTGGGCCTCAACTGAGCAACATGCACAAGACCCATCTCAGTCCTAGCTTTAAGTTTTATGTGGGTACTACTAACTGTCTACATGGGCTGAAATAAGGGTTGGAAGTGGGTTTGTCCACAGGTATGATGGCCACATGCCAATTTCCCATGTGGGCAGTTGAATCACCCATACATTTCTTTTTTTTACTTCATGCTCTCCAAAAAATCTCAAAATGAATTCAGAAAAAAAAATAAAAAAATCTTAATTATAGAATTGTGGAGTTGTATGGATTTCTGAATTGCAATTTCAATGTATTTATGAATAAATTAATAGAACTTGAAAAACAATAAATGTCACATCAAGGATCCATTTATTAAAATCAACAATTTTTTTCCTAATATATCATTTACCAAATGAAAATCCAACAGCTTCAGAAACTCTAATGCACATTAAAACACACACACACACACACACACATTTTACTTTCTCACAAAAACTCATTCTGTATGATTTATAAGCCTTTTGAAAAGTGGGGACATGGGGTATGTCCTCATAAGTCACCCTCTCCTTGTAATACCTATGTCATACCCATGTCATTATACACATTTGTGTTCTGATATGTCACAAAAACGCGCACACACACACACACACACACACACACTATAGTCTCTGATTTTTTACACTGACTGGATAAATCATGTTGCACGTGTCTCAGTTCACTACTGCATGACCACACACACACTGAAATGCACTCACTGTTGGGTCACATTGCCCCTATTCAGACAGGAAATGACAGAAACATGTTATGATGGGAAAATGTAAAATATATGTCTATCAATTTGACAAGCCTGTGACAGAATGCAAATGAAAGAGGCTGTTCTCACATTCTTGTGCATGTGTGTGTGGTGCAATCGGGCCTTTGGTAAAACCCATACCAAGCTGAGTCAGTGTTTGTAATTGTGTTTGTGTTTAAATAGATATTGAGCGAAATGTTCTCTTGCAGAGGCTCAAACAACATGATGCTCAGCTTTCAGTACCTAACCTCATCACAAGACAAAAAGAAAGATAAAGCTATTGAGGTGAGCCCACCGCAGACACTCAGAGAGAGAGAGAGAGAGAGAGAGAGAGAGAGATACAGAACAGAAACGTTAATGATAAAAAACACATTGGGACTCAAAGAAGCTGACAGAGGCAAAAAATGGACAGGCGCTGAAAAATAAGTGAACACGAAGAAGCAAATTGAACGAAAATGCTCAATCTTCCCTTCACTCTCTCTCTCTGTATTGATCTTTTTCTTTTGACTGATGAAGTCAAGCAGAGATGATAAACAGATGCTGATGGTTTTCTCTGTTAGCACAGCTCTGACGCACTGCGATGCTAACACACTTTACACAGCAGAATAAGAACTCTGACGGGGCGGAGAGGAATGCGTAAAGATGCTTTAAGACTGAGCAAAGAGTCAGCTCATTCCAAAACCAAGCTGAAATTCTGGGAAATTGATTTTTGAAAGCTCAACTGGACCTGTCTCTCTGATACTCCCAGTGATCAGAGTTCTGAACATTTGGTTGCATCAAATGAAAATACATTTTATTAGTCAGATCTGAGTTAAAGAATTTTCAAGGAGATTCAAGCAGAAAGGAGCTCTACTTGCTTGACTGCATTATCAAGATGGCCGCCAAACTGTCTTATGGTCCCAATATAGGGACCATAAGACAGGGTCCCAGGGTCCCCTCACCGACAATCCGACAGGGATTGTCGGTGAGGGGAGTGAATGTCCAGCGCTCTCCCCACCCTCAATACCACGACTGAGGTGAGACCCTTGAGCAAGGCACCGTACCCCCAACTGCTCCCCGGGCGCCGCAGCAATGGCTGCCCACTGCTCCGGGTGTGTGTTCACTGCTGTGTGTGTTCACTTGGATGGGTTAAATGCAGAGCACAAATTCCGAGTATGGGTCACCATACTTGGCCACATGTCACTTTCACTTTCATATACTCATGTGAAGTTATTTTTTGTTCTTCACAAAGGAGTAAAAGAAGTTTAAAATATCTTTTCAGCAGTGTACCGTTAGCAAACATCCAGATGTCACCCACGATGCAGAGATCATTGTTTAGATGAATATATAAAGCATCTGATCATAGCGATGTGGATATGTATGCACAAGCTGTGCAATTCAACACTCCAGTTCGAAATCAAGTAATGTCACATTTATTTATATACCACTTTATGCAATGTATTGATTAAAATCAAGCAGCTTTATAGTATTAAACATGAAAAACGCTGTCGCTTTCAGTAAGTGTTTCTTCAATTTTTACTATAACAGCTCTCCAGTGTGTACATGTTTTTAATTGTGTCTGACATTGACGGACTGAACAGAATGAACCAGAAAAGATCAGAGAAGGCGGAGCCCCAGACCCTACCTATTACTGTATGTAATCGCCACAGACAAATAGTAGTTCTAAGGTGTTTACCAGCCAGAGCAAAAAGCAAGCTGTTTCAAGCCCTCAAACAAACTAAGTTTTGGCCTGATTTTGTATGAAATGACGTCACACCAGTAAACTGAATGTGTCTGGCTTCTGGTGTCATCTGCTTCCAGTTATTTTTAGCAGTACTGAACAGCTCACTATGCTGCTTGATATTGCAAACTGCTATTACCATATTATTTTAATGTATTGTCGTAATTATAAACACACTGGTTTGTAGTAAAGATAGCTTGACCGTTTACTGCACTTTGATATTCCTCAAGTTATTTACCTATAGTGGCTAATGAATCGGAAATCTTACAGCAAATAGCTTACTTCCATCTTGCAAAATAATGCGATATCGGGACGTTTAAGCTCAGAGTATACTTTGATTTTTAGGCATAAACCTCTTAGCGTGTGGGTGAAGATAGATTTTTCTAAAGCTTAAAGTATACTTCAGTTTTGACGCAAGCACTTAGCATATACTGTATGTACAGCCAAATGCATAGCCTTTCAAAGAGTACTTCATGCATATGCACACTAGAAAGATTCATCCTTGATCATTGTCTGCATTTTTTCTCTCCAGAAGTTATGAACATACTTGTTTTTGTGCTCTTTTAAACTAGACTAGCGGTTATCTTGTAACTCCCTTACACAAGTGCTCATCAACACAGGCATTTATTGTTGTTGCTGTCTCTAGTATTTTGTTGTTGTATCATATTATGCTGATGATAAAATTTATTTATCACATGCACTATACACATACCATATCATATTCGTAAAAAAATTAAGTATACTTTGGGCTTGACAGTGCATTCTGTACGTAGGGGCAGACTTAACTAATAAGCGAGGTAAGCGAGCCCCATAATTGGAATTTGCTTAGGGTCCCCAAATCACTAAGTCTGCCCCGGTGTGTACGCTCAGCTCACAAATGCTCCTTGATTTTTTTTTTGCACTAATTAGATAGCAGCACTGCCCTTGCCTGCTGTTTCACTGTTAAAAATGAACAGATAAGATGGAACAACAATAATAGATGCCTGGGTTGGCATCTTTTGTTCTAGGTTGGCACCTAGGCAGGCACACAAGCACTTTTGTGAGAAGGTTAAGTTTAAATGAATACAAAGACATTTTATCACTCATAACATCTGGAGAGAAATAGCACAGACGCTGGACAAAGATGAAAATTTCTAGTGCGCATGTATCGAACACCTGTGTTAACGTACGATATCAAATGGAGTATACTTTAAAAGGCTAGTGTGTTAGGCTAGTGTTCGTGCCAAAACTGAAGTATACTTTTTTTGGGCTTTACTTGTCTTAAAGGGATTCTGGAGGAGGTAATGAAGAAAGAAAAAAGCATGATAACTCTCCCTCTTTGATTTTGCTGGATGTTGTTGACACGAGAGCTGCGTCAGACTTAATGATGATGAAAGGAACCTTTCTTCTTCAGACCATGTGCTGGTGTGCATTCCAGCACTTTCGCTACACACACACACACACACAGGTTTGTTTTGCTATCTTAGTGGGGACTCTCCATAGGCGTAATGGTTTTTATACTGTACAAACTGTATATTCTATCCCCCTACACTACCCCTATCCCTAAACCTAACCATCACAGGAAACATTCTGCATTTTTACATTTTCAAAAAAACATCATTTAGTATGTTTATTAATCCATTTCCCTCGTGGGGACCGCTGGCTGGTCCCCACAATGTAGGTGAACTCAGGTTTTTATTACATCGTGGGGCCCCCATTTGGTCCCCACGATGTAATATAAACAAGAACACACACACACACACACACAGAGAGAGAGAGAATCCTACAGGGTTCATAGCTCTTTGTTTGACTTAAATTTGCTCAGAACGAGTGTGCACAGGCATTTTTGTATGTCTATTTGCATGAGAGATGCCATGAATGCACCGCAAGTCACTTAAAAGCAGCTGCCAAATATATACATGTAAACACACATCTGAATCAGGATATCTTCAGTGCTTGTGTGGGAGAGTCACATTAAATTCTTATCTGAATCAGGTGAAACTTTTTTTATTATCCCATCCTGATAGTGCTCACATTAACAATGTAGATCCATCAGTGGTAGAGGTTTTTCTACACATCTCAACTGCCGTACAAAATCAAAATGCATCAAAGCAGCTCCTGCAGGTCTGAAACCACAGCAGAACACATTTGTCAATAGTGTACAGGCCTCAGGATTAGGAAACTGATTTCTCAAGTGGCTAAACCCGAACGAAGGGAAGTTTTGTCAATTAGTAAATGGAGTAAAAATGGAGTTAGAGGAGGTCTGATCGATCATACCACCGGTCCCTGAGCGTACACATAAAATAAAATAATCTAGAAACAGACCAGGAAAACAGAACTAATTTGAGCTGACTAACTTCAGAAAACTCTTTTGCAGAAACAAGGGACTGCAGTAGTAAGCGCAGGACAGTATAGGGGCCAATATGTAGTGAGACTTTTGAGGCAAGAGGAAAAGAAAAGGCTGAACGATCAGAACAGTAAATTAAAGGATAAAGAAAGGGCTATGTGTAAGTGCACTTTTCAAGCCACTAAATATCAAATGATTTAATACTCAGTCATTAGGGAACACATCAGGAAAAAAAGAAACCTTTTTCTGTCACGATCATCTCAACAATGGCCTCATCAGATAAAGCCGAATGCACTTCATGTCTGAACATCAACACCTCCAGAATCTCTGTGGAATCAATAATCACATTTTCATAATCCATAATACAGTGTTTCCCCACCGATCCCAGATCTCATCAGTATCTCATTACAACGTCTCCACTGTCTCGTTGAAGAGTCGAGCGACGTCTTGCTTGCACCATCTCAACTGAATATATCAGAGACTCCCTGATGGCTCAAAGACTGTTTTGTGCATGTGGAGAACTGTGTTATTCTGTTGAGCAGTGCCATTCTTTAAACCAATTACTCTAGATGTTCGACGACATGCAGATGAAGTGAGGGAATCATTGAGACGGCCAAAGGAGGAGAGAGAAGCCATTACTTAGGTTTTGAAAAGAGATAAAACAGAATAAGAGGGAAAAAGCAAAAGAGACACTGTCAGATTATGTTCAGAATGAAATGCTAGCATTACTGTACACTGTAAAACAGTACATATTAGTGTTTCTACAAGTTTTATTCAGTATGTTGTAATTTTGTGTGAAAATGTATCTTTACAAAATATTCTAAAACGTAAAGCCATTACTTAATACATTATTTTCGAGGGGGTAGGGTTTTTAGTTTTTATAGCCTATTTTAGTAGCAAAGCTATTTTGCTGATTAAAGGTGCTCTAAGCGATCCTGGGTGGAGTAACTTCCTGTTGACGTTCGAAGTGTTGTCAAACAAAACAGAGGCTAGTTAGACCCTCCCTCCTCCTCCACCTCCCCCTCCCCTCCGTGCTTCCTGAAACAGTCATGAATGCGCATTTAAAATCATTCTTGTCGGTTATTGGCTGGAACATGTTTATTATGTTTCGTGGTCCAGACTGCACCAGGTAGTTTTTGTTGCCGTTTTTGGAGCTTGTGGCGACTACAGAGACTGCGTTTTTTTACAGTGTGTTCAGGGGACAGGCAGCTAGCGGATAGTGAGGAGATGTTTGCTGTATGTGACAAAAAATGTTTTGGCCTAAAAACGCGTGACATCGCTTAGAGCACCTTTAAGTTGTGTGTAGTGTTGATTAAAGTGTCAGAGTTTTCAGTCAGCTGTTTAGAATCAGAATTAGCAATGTCCGGTTCGTGAATGAATCATTCTTATGAGTCGGTTCCTTGCAATTAATCAATAAAATGATCACGATTCAGTCTGAATCATTCAGGCAGTTGACTCTTTTGGAGCGGTTTCTCTAACTGTAAAACGCTAACGGTAAACATCAAACCACAAAGAACAAAAACAGTAAAATAATTTACCTAAAATAATTTCAAACAAGCCTGCAAATGCATTCTATTGTTTAATTGCCAGCACCGAATAAGGTTTAAAGGGTTAGTGAAATTCTGTCATTAATTACTCACCCTCATGTCGTTCCAAACCCATAAGACCTACATTCATCTTCGGAACTTAAATTAAGATACTGTATTTTTGATTAAATTTAAGAGTTTTTTTATCCCCAAATAGAAAGCAACCTTATTACCGTCATTCAAAGACCCAAAAAATTAGTAATAAAGACAGTGGTTCAACCTCAATGTTATGAAGCGATGAGAATACCATAAAAAGTAACTAAGGAACACAATTAGTTACTTTTTTTAGGGAGTAACGCAATATTGTAATTCATTACTTTTAAAAGTAACTTTCCCCAACACTGCATTTATAATAAGAGCAGTATAGTAATATACTACTACAGTGTTCCGCACATTACCTCAGTTGGTCTGGGGTGAACTGATGCGATCTTAACACAATCATCATGGAGGAATGGCAGAGGCCATAAGGCTGAATCAAACATGACAGATGAGAGAGTCTGTGATTTCAGAAAGAGGTGGAGGGCAAGAGTGGGAGAGAATAATATTACTCAAGAGAAGAGAACAGACCTTCAAAACATTAAGAGGCAGGAAATAGCCTCACTCTCAGTCCTGTCAGGATCTGTAGAGGCTGACCCTTAAAGTGACTCTTTAAAACACAGCCCCTCAAGACACTTTGCTGTTTGACCCATTTCAGGAAGTCATGATGGTGTAAACGAACTAAATGAAAGAAATAAAAGATTGAAACACACTCACACACACAAGTGCAGGTACCCTCAACTCTCTCTAGGTGCGTTTAATAGCCTGTATCCCTAGATAACACCTTACCAAGTCGACTTCATAGGGAATCCAGCCATTGTAAGAGATATTGTTCATGTTCAGTCTGAAGGCCACTTCACACAACACAGGGAACAATATTACTTCACAGGAACTGTAAATACCATTATCAGGACCATGCATTACAGTTATGAGGAGACATACACAATATAATTTAACTAAATTTTATTCAGTTTCATATTAAGCACCACAACACTTATTTATCAGTAATAATTTGAAAGATTTAGAGAATGACAAATTAAATATAATACATATTATAAATATACAATATTCAATTTTTATATATATTATATATATTGAATCAGTGTTAATTTTGACAAGAAATTTTAATTTAGTTTTAGTCTTAGTCTTTTGACTATAATTCTTTTTAGTTTTAGTCAAGTTTTAGTCATCTGATTTGATTTAATTTTAGTCTTATTTTAGTCGACTAAAATTGCTTGGTATTTTAGTCGACTAAAATTGCTTGGTATTTTAGTCGACTAAAATAAGACTAAAATCAATAACAGATTTACTAGACAATTTTTTACCGCTGGTATAGGAAACAAACTTAACCAAAATATATAAAACACAAATTCAACTTTATTTCAACACAACTGTGTCTTTATT
Organism: Anabarilius grahami; assembly: GCA_003731715.1. Classification (NCBI taxonomy): domain Eukaryota; kingdom Metazoa; phylum Chordata; class Actinopteri; order Cypriniformes; family Xenocyprididae; genus Anabarilius; species Anabarilius grahami. The sequence goes on along the minus strand of RJVU01002418.1, from coordinate 1,302,567 downwards.
TCAATTCAAAAGCTTTTATGCAGCAACATCTAACGGCCGTTGCAGTGACGCGATGACTTTACCAGTCGGCGATTGGCTCTTATTTAGAAGGCGGGACTTATTCCGCCGTATTGCGCGTTACACTTTCTCCCATTCAAAACAATACGAGTGACACGTCTTGTGTTATTCTATAGTCTTTGCGCGAGCTCAGTCAAAGACTGAATACCTTCGTCACGTCTCAATAAGTCAGGCTCTGATTGGTTCTCTTCTCATGCAGTCTCGCCTGTTCCGTTTTCCGTTTTTGTTCATTCCTCGCATCTCTCCCGTCTGCTGATTGGATTTTCGTCACAGTCTATTTTCGTCTCGTCCTTTATTCGTTGACGATAATGTCAATCAATTTAGTCATAGTTTTAGTCTTCATCAGTGACTTCTTTTTTAGTTTTTGTTTCGTTTTCGTCAGAAAAAATATATTCGTGACGAAAATAATGACGAAAATATTTAGTCAACGAAATTAACACTGTATTGAATACCTCCACTCACACATACACACTTATATATATGTATAGAGTCAAACCAAAAATTATTCAGACATTTTTGACATATTTTTACTAGTGGGTGCAGGACACTATTGCTAATTTATGTAAGTGAGGAATAAAGTAAAACAATAAAGTAAACTGTGACATATAATACCTAAAGATTCTTCATTCGACCAGGAAAATTTATAAAAGTTTGGAACCAAAAATTATCCAGACACTTTGACCTGACCATGTTTTGCTTATCGAGGGAACAAATTAGTTAGTCGTACGCATTATTTAGTAAATCGAGGGAATGAATTAGTAAATCATGCGCACAATTTAAATTATTATTTTTTTGCTTGTCATGTGCGGGGCTCCGTAGTTATCTGACATAATTAAATTTTTTTTAAAATTTAACTCTGAGATCTTGTCATATTTTATTACCATTTTTTTTAAACTATAGTGAATAAACTGTATTAATGTATGAAATATTCAAGGTGTCTGAATAAATATTGGTTTGACTGTACATATCCCTGTTTACTGATCCCTATATACTCAAGTTTCAAGTAAGCTGACACACACACACACACACACAAATATATGTAAAAATACATGAAACTCATGAGTGTATAGGGATCAGTAAACATAAGGACACTCTGAATAGGAACACTGATTCTGTCCCACTCTTTCCTGCTTTTAATATTCCAATCATACACAAACACTCAGTGCCCACGTGGGTCGGCAGTACATTCAACCTAAAAAGCCTATTTGATGAGTCTCCACACATTTTTTTTATTTTTTTATCTAGGATGTATTTTTCCCCGTTTTTATCTTCAAAAATCACCCTTGTGCATTTTAGCTCTTTGGATTGGAGTTTCAGCTGTGCTTTTCTCCTAGAATGTAAATCAGAGAGTATATACAGGACTGTGTATGTTTAACTTTGTTCTTTGCTGTATACGCATGTACACACACACACACACAACAAACAACCGCTAACAGCACAGCAGCGATACACAAAGAGCCTGCTGGAAGTAACCTATGCAGCCAGCATGTTAATGTCATCCAGCGTTAAGGAGTCGTGTACGTGCGTGTGTGTGTTGGTATGAGTGTGTGAGTGTGTTTGCTCCTCAGCGTCATGACAAACAGAGGGCAGAAAGCCGCCCAGTGGCCATGTTAGATGTGCTGTTCTCCTTAGATTCGGTGAATACCTGCCGATCGCTCCCGACGGCGTTCATAAACCCTGTGACCTGCTGCTTTGCTCATTTGTGCTTGTACACTCGTTAATATTTATGCTGCCATTAAACATTAATGCCCGGAGTCAACATTACGACAGAAGCTCCAATCAAATTCAACTTACTTAACTTTATCTCATAAAGTCGCTATTTGTTTCACTGCTGCCTCGTTATTCTGTGATTTACAGTCCACAAACATGACCCAGAGAGGTTTCTGTGTGGGTTTGGTTGGTCTATTTATGGAAATCTGCCTGCATTACATTCATGAAATGTGTGTGTAATAGTGATGTTTCATTTATCTTTCCCTCTATGACAGCAGTGGGAACCAGAGCACAGCAGAAGTGAGGTCACCTTCCCATCTGAAACAACAAGGACATGTTTGTTGGGGGAGGAGATGCACAGGAAATGTGTGTTAAGTGTTGAGGTCCTTCTGGATAACTGGTCTCGTTCTCACGGGGGTCTTAAAAGCATCTCAGGGGAGCGCATCCTGATCTGTTTACCTCGTGTTGTCTCTCGGATGTCATTCTCTTACTGACCCTCTCTCTTTCTCTCGCTCTGATGTGACAGATGCGACAGGTAAGAGAGATTGACGGCGGCGGGTAACACGGAGAGCGTCTGTGTTCACGCGCGTTTCCTGAATCCTGCAGGGTTGTGAATGGCAGGTCAGCCCCCGTTAGCTCCTGTGTCCTGCTGAACAAACAAACTTTTATAGGGTCGCAAACAACCTCCCTCACACAAACACATGAGTAAACATATCTGACCCCTCTTGAGTACTGACTGAATAAAGGAATGTCTGCTCACACACATACATACGTTTACCTAGCTGTTTAAATGAGGGCATCAATAGACTTCATTTGTTTTTATTTAAAGCTAGTTATAATGACTACAGACTTACCCACACCCTACTCTTAAAATACAACTGAAAAACATGATTTAAAGGAAGGCTTTGTCAGATTTAGCAAACTTCAGAGGAAAATTGACCCTTTGCTAACCCTTGCCTTCCAGACCAATAGTACTTTAGCAGCTGTCTCCATCCACCATATTATCAGATAAAGCCTTGCTCTTCTAAAGTACATTTATGGAGGATCTATGTTTGTGTATAGTTTTAGGTGCAATTTTATGGAAATTATCCCAAAATACAGTAAAATTTTGGGTCACTTATAATAGTGACACAAGGCATTCAAGTTTGTCCTCATTTCCAAATGAACAAAAAACTAAAGCAGAATTAAAATACACTGAAACGAAACTAGTTGTTGCCTCGAAAAAGTTAAAGCCCAACCAAAGTTAACCCTAACCCCAGGCTATCTATCTATCTATCTATCTATCTATCTATCTATCTATCTATCTATCTATCTATCTATCTATCTATCTATCTATCTATCTATCTATCTATCTATCTCATGACCAATTCATACATATTGTACAAAGTGGCTAATTCGTACAAATTTAATGTCACTCATACTAATTCACTCGATTTGTCTAAACCCCATTGACGGGTAGGTTTAGGGGTGGGGTTAGAGGTAGGTCATTCGTACAAATTTATATGAATTTGGCTACTCGTAAAATATGTACGATTTAGCAAAAAAATTAACAAATTCATATGAGTGAGGTTGTACAAATTCGTGCGAATTAGCCATCTCATAAAATATGTACGAACTGCTGTGAGATCTCGATAGATAGATAGATAGATAGATAGATAGATAGATAGATAGATAGATAGATAGATAGATAGATAGATAGATAGATAGATAGATAGATAGATAGAAACCCGATTCCAAAAAAGTTGGGACACTGTACAAATTGTGAATAAAAAAGGAATGCAATAATTTACAAATCTCATAAACTTATATTTTATTCACAATAGAATATAGATAACATATCAAATGTTGAAAGTGAGACATTTTGAAATGTCATGGCTCATTTTGGATTTCATGAGAGCTACACGTTCCAAAAAAGTTGGGACAGGTAGCAATAAGAGGCCGGAAAAGTTAAATGTACATATAAGGAACAGCTGGAGGACCAATTTGCAACTTATTAGGTCAATTGGCAACATGATTGGGTATAAAAAGAGCCTCTCAGAGTGGCAGTGTCTCTCAGAAGTCAAGATGGGCAGAGGATCACCAATTCCCCCAATGCTTCGGCGAAAAATAGTGAAGCAATATCAGAAAGGAGTTTCTCAGAGAAAAATTGCAAAGAGTTTGAAGTTATCATCATCTACAGTGCATAATATCATCCAAAGATTCAGATAATCTGGAACAATCTCTGTGCGTAAGGGTCAAGGCCGGAAAACCATACTGGATGCCTGTGATCTTCGGAGCCTTAGACGGCACTGCATCACATATAGGAATGCTACTGTAATGGAAATCACAACATGGGCTCAGAAATACTTCCAGAAAACATTGTCGGTGAACACAATCCACCGTGCCATTCGCCGTTGCCGGCTAAAACTCTATAGGTCAAAAAAGAAGCCATATCTAAACATGATCCAGAAGCGCAGGCGTTTTCTCTGGGCCAAGGCTCATTTAAAATGGACTGTGGCAAAGTGGAAAACTGTTCTGTGGTCAGACGAATCAAAATTTGAAGTTCTTTTTGGAAAACTGGGACGCCATGTCATCCGGACTAAAGAGGACAAGGACAACCCAAGTTGTTATCAGCGCTCAGTTCAGAAGCCTGCATCTCTGATGGTATGGGGTTGCATGTGTGCGTGTGGCATGGGCAGGTTACACATCTGGAAAGGCACCAAGTTCTAGAACAACATATGCTCCCATCCAGATGTTGTCTCTTTCAGGGAAGACCTTGCATTTTCCAACATGACAATGCCAGACCACATACTGCATCAATTACAACATCATGGATGCGTAGAAGAAGGATCCGGGTACTGAAATGGCCAGCCCGCAGTCCAGATCTTTCACCCATAGAAAACATTTGGCGCATCATAAAGAGGAAGATGCGACAAAGAAGACCTAAGACAGTTGAGCAACTAGAAGCCTGTATTGGACAAGAATGGGACAACATTCCTATTCCTAAACTTGAGCAACTTGTCTCCTCAGTCCCCAGACGTTTGCAGACTGTTATAAAAAGAAGAGGGGATGCCACACAGTGGTAAACATGGCCATGTCCCAACTTTTTTGAGATGTGTTGATGCCATGAAATTTAAAATCAACTTATTTTTCCCTTAAAATTATACATTTTCTCAGTTTAAACATTTGATATGTCATCTATGTTGTATTCTGAAAAAAATATTGAAATTTGAAACTTCCACATCATTGCATTCTGTTTTTGTTCACAATTTGTACAGTGTCCCAACTTTTTTGGAATCGGGTTTGTAGATAGATCAATGCTATCTCACGACCAATTCATACATATTGTATAAAAGTGGCTAATTTAATGTCACTCATACTAATTCATACGATTTGTCTAAACCCCAGTGACGGGTAGGTTTAGGGGTGGGGTTAGGGGTAGGTCATTCGTACAAATTCATATGAATTTTGCAACTCGTAAAATATGTACGATTTAGCAAAAAAATGAACAAATTCATATGAGTGAGGTTGTACAAATTCGTTCGAATTAGCCATCTCGTAAAATACGTACAAACTGCTGTGAGATCTCGATAGATAGATAGATAGATAGATTGATAGATTGATTGATTGATTGATTGATTGATTGATTGGAGTCCAACTCTGGTTACTGCATAATTTTACTTTTTTTTTGGCAAATAAAATGCTTTGCTATGTCACACTTTACAAAATAGGCAGCAACATGCAGAGCTTAGCAAAGGGTCCATTTGTCCACAAAGTAAAAAAAAAATCATATCAACATATATGACTGACCACTTAGTCATTTTGCAAGCACATACAGTATTTACTCATAAGCATCTATAATTCATTCCACACATGCTCAAGGTGTTGAGTAGGATCTCACACCTCTCGGCCACATAAAAAGACTAATGATAAACACGCACACCTTACACACCACACACACAAATAGTGCAGTGCTGAATGATGAGGATTATGAGGTAAAAGAGGACGATATATGTCAAGAACCTGTGATGATAGATGCACACACAAAACCATTCACATCAGGCTTATAAATGTGTGTGTTTTTGAAGCGTTTAGATTAGAACACTTAAATAAATTCTTCTCTAAATTCATCTCCGTTTGATGTAGCTGCAGAAAACGAGTGAAAAGAGCTTCAATTATTTACGATGATGAAGGTTCAGCTGGAAAAGTGCAGCATATGTGAGACAAAATGTATTTAAGAAGCAACGGCTGATACATTTTATATGAAAATACTTGGAACATTTCAGTTCCTCTCCTTATTTCACCCAGCACCACACACATACAGAGGTGAGTGGTTAAACTCAGTCGGCATTTACCAAGTGCAGAGATAAGCAGGATTAGTTACAACAACAGCTGTTTGACTTGAGATGGAGTCAGTCTGTCAGTGTCTCTCTCCTAAGGCAACAGGAAACTTCAGAGATGGGAAGGTTAACATGGCTCTGAGTGACAGAAGAGAACATGAGAGATTGGCGGTTAAATAAGGAAGGGTGGAGGAAGAAAAGAAAAGAAAAAACAACCAAAATATCCCTCTCCTTCAGAATGGAGAAACGGGATGTCCTCAGGACAGGACTGAAGTGGAGAGAAGCAGGACAGAAGGGCAGAAAAAGAGGAAGTCATAACTTGCTGACCAGTGCAGTTCATTTTGATGTCCACATAAATAACGGAAATGTATTTCTTAATATATTGGAAACAGTATTAAAAATATTAGGAGTAAACAATATTAAAGATTTTTAAAGATGGACATTATATCTTTATATTATTTCATGTTGTATAATATAATCTTTATATGATATTTTATAGTTCATTTAAATATCATAATTAAGTTAACATTGGGGTGAATCTCACTATACTTTGCTTTGGACAGATGTTGTCTTTTTGCCATGTCTCCAGGTGCTTTGCAATTTTTAACACGAAAAACAGGCAATTAAGAAACTATTCAATTTTTTAATGGAATAAATTAAAAATGTCAATAAAAATGTTTTAAACAAAACATGTTTTTGGGGGAGAATGTGATCTATTGGTTTACCTGTGTCCCTTATTTTACTGCCTTCCTGTTGGTAATATACCTTTAAACAATAAAAGGTCAGTCCTTATGACATTAACTTCCAGGAAGTGACATCGTTTTGGAGGGCAAACACCTGCACAGACTTCAGTAAGTACTAGCAATATATATATTTTTAGTTCTAGTTCTGTGGTGTGCTGTGGTATACTACCACTGGTATTAGTTGGTTTGTCTCAATGTTAAGCTTCATAAAATCATAGAAATCATTATGACTATAAACATTATGGAGTCAAAATGTCAAAACGTGATTATGGGACTAATTATGAAATCACAGTTTATACAATTATAACTTTATATTTTACATATATTTAAGGCTAAAATCATTTTCCAAAATTAATTTTCTACGTCTGACCTTTGACCTTTTTTTAGGGTTTCATCATTTTTAACTGACATTGTCCTATTAGGGTAAATTATATTTGGAAAATTGTCTGAAGCTTCACACATATTCAAATGCATTTTCACCATCTGAAAAGTAGTGAAAAGGTCTTAGGTCTTAATGTTTTATTAACTAGAAGGCCAAAAGTTATGTAAGTGTACTTGAACAAAATATTATTTGTGTAAATGGGCCTGTTGTAGTCCTGTTGTACAAACCAAATTATGCAAAAAAGCTTTCCTTAATTTAATTAAGTTCATTGTACAAATTAAGAGACCGCTGTTCATGGAGACCGTTGTAACTTTATTTTAATTCATTTTTAGTTTGTGTGTGAATTTTGGTTTATCCAATTTGTTAATGTAATGAGAAATGTCAAAACTCTCTCAGTTTAATCCCAAATTTAACAATACCAGTTGCACACAATTGTTCATTTTAGTGCACTGTTAATATACACAAATACCATTTGGCAACTTGTTTGGTGAGTTTAATGTTTTCTGGCATGTCAGCAAGTTTTAAGCTAGTTCAAAAAGCAAGACTGTCAATGTAAATGACGCCTCATTTTGCGCATTGTTCTCATTGTGTGAACTGAGTGCTATGTTCATATATTTTAACTGTTCTAAGATTAATTGGATAATGATAGTTCTGTTTCGCCCTGAAGGAAAGGTGCGGGTTGTCTTCAGCACACACACAAACAAGTAACTCATGCAGAAAAAAAAAAAAAAAAAATCTCACCTTACTTTTCCAAAGTAATGTGCACAGCACACTTACCACCTACACAAATACATGCTCCAGTCACGAGCTCTTTTATCCGTACACTGTATGTTACAACTTCTTTATGAGCAGGCTTATCAGCCTATTGTGACAGAAAGCGGATCCAAATATTCAATTTGTGACAGTACTTCTTTAACACGGCACATTACAGCAAATCCCAAAAGCTGCTACTTGAGATTAGCAACACATTTTAAGCATAATGTTGGTGTAACATGCTCTAGTTGAGCTGCAAGAATGTTTTCATGCTGTTGACAGACTGATTGAGTTTAATTATTTCGCCCGACGTGTCGGGTTTGGTTTTGTTATGTCTGCTGGGCCTGATATCCGTCACTGAGGTGCCGTGGGGAGGCGCATGTAAACATGACTGACACGTGTATGGAGGTTAAACATGAGATTAGAGAGTTCTCAAAGCTTTATGACCCTCACTTCCCCTCTGTGGTATTGAAATTGATCTTTGAAGGTTTCTTCTTTTTTGAGTGGCAGATTTCAGACGGGGGTACTAATGTTAACTAAGCAACATTCACTTTTCCACAGTTTTCTGTCACCCGTTTACACTTTCAGAATCTGGCTGAATAGATATAACCCATCCAAATATTTCCTTTCTCATCTTCTCTCCTGTCCTGTATTCTGTTCCCTCATTCTCTGCAAGAGTTGTCAAAATCAAATGAGAGACTCAAGACTAGTCTGCCTATTCTGAATTAGATATGGCAGGTTGTTAAACCAAGTTGTCTGAGCGTGGAGAATTGGCCAACCAACAGAGTTTGTGTCGTAAATCTGATATTATTCTGCCTGACCAAAGATTTTCACATTCAGCCCACAACAGTTACTATAATTATAATGTCACCGATCACAAAAGGAAGTCTAGAGATTTCAATCTTTGTCCTGCTTTTTGGATGCTTTTCATTATCTGTAAATATAGCGATTACAATTTTTTATCTAAATAATTACATGATATGCCGATTAATTCATCGAATTAATTGCTAATGAATCGCAGATCAAATTTGGCTGAGAAATTACCCCCAAAAGATAATTTAAAGTCATTATTGTGTTAAATGGGAAAGGCGTTAAATAGACATTACAAAAAAGTAGCTTTAGAAATAAATATTTTATTTGATTCAACATAGAATTTATTATACATAAACGTGTAGGCTATAAGGGCTATGATTTTTTTATTTTTTTAGATGCTGCATCTAAATTAGTTTTTATTTAGATATATTTACAGACGAAAACAGTTTGGTTACCAACATTTTTCAAAAGTATCTTCTTTAATGTCACGCAAAAGAAAGAAAGTCATTGAGGTTTGAAACTACATGAGGGTGTATATTTTTGTGCAAACTATCCCCAAAATATGAAATGATTTTTTTTTTTTACAGAAGTGATACTCTAAATAAGAAACTAAATCTGCCAGTAGGTGGCGTGAGGAAACTACATGAGGGTGTATATTTTTGTGCAAACTATCCCCAAAATATTAAATGATTTTTTTTTTTACAGAAGTGATACTCTAAATAAGAAACTAAATCTGCCAGTAGGTGGCGGTAAATGTTTTCTAAGACATTGAGTCATTCATTCATTCGATTCGATTCATTCAGGAATGAAGTAAATGGCTCTCTTTATGAATGGGCCATTGAAATATTAGTTAACCCTATTGATTCGCTCAATACGCAAATTTATTCGGAAATGAAACAGCAGGTGTGTTCGACTTGAAGCGGCACTACACAGACCGATCGGTGTATCAGTGCTGCTCGGAGATTAAAACTGTTCTGCTGTGGCTTTATAGGTAGGCTAATATTTTTCAAATTCGCAAATTTAAGCAAAAACAGACAATCCTGTGTCTAAAATATACCACAACATTAACTTATTATTTATTGAACATTTGTAAATCAATATCACATTTGCATTTGTGCTATTCGAACAAACACGACACTCGTGTCAAGGGGGCATAATGAATTTTATCTTTATTATTTTTTTATTCCATTACTTTAGTGATTTGGGTGGGAAAACACAGACAAAACATATGAATAAACGGTGCTATCATTGGATGCAGTTCATTCTCAATGAAATCCTCGCTAAGTGTGAGTTTGTTTGGACAGATCAGACTGAGATAAAGACTCTTGTTGGTGCTGTGAAAAAGTCCATGCTGACAAGCTGTCGTTTAGCTTTCCTGTCATCCCATTTTGAGTGTTCCCCACACCTCATTCATCCATAACCCTAAGGGTCACAGGTCATTGTACTTCACCGCTCCTAGCCAGAGATCAGAGGTCAACACCTTCTTTCAGCATGGCACAGGACACTGTAGACACGCTTATGATAACAATGTGATCCAGATGTGGAGAGATGAAGAGAGAGAGAGGCAATTATTGCCTTGTACAACCCTAAAAGCATCCTAGTAGGGTTGACTGAACCTCTAAGATGGGACCTTTGGTGTCGGCATGGTAACCGCCATGGTAGCAGAATGTGGGTGGAGTCACGGGGGGTGTCGAGCGAGAAATCGGCTCCATAGCTAATGAGCAGCTGCTGGCAGTTTCTCTGCAGGACAGCAGACAGGCAGAAACAATATTTCAAACTCCTTCAAATGAAATAATATGATAACAAAGACTCCTGGGGCAATGTGTGTGTTCTGGAACGTGTTTGGACAGGGGGTGCAACTCCTCCCGGTGAATAATCACACACTGGCACACACGCACACACAGACACTGCTTTCATACCTCTCTCACTACTGAAGAATGTGTATAGACTATGTAATTAATCTAAAATTCATAATCCAGAGTGTGATCTGGCATATGAGAAAAATAAGAAGACATGCATACACTCGTACACATTCAGGAGCATTTTGGACGGGAATGCGAATTTAAATTATGGATGGGTCATGATTTTTGAGTGGTTTATTAGTTGTCCAAAAACTGAATAGTTAATTAGTAAGCTATTATTATTTTTTATTTCTTTTTTTGTAGAGGTGTTTTAATGGCAATAAATTTAAGGACGCGACTTCTCAATGAATATTTTAGCATGCTGATAACATGCTGCCCTTTAAAGCAACAAATGTCACTACAACATATAAGCGCATTTTGTTTTATTAAGTAAAATTTAAATGTACGCGTACAGAGCAGGGATGGCACTGTACTTGCACTGGCACTGTACTGTTCTATATGATGGAAAAACTTTAATAAGTGATAGTGAGAGTCATGTTAGTGTTCTAAGTTTTCTTTGTAAGGGGTCCTGGGTTCAAATCTCAACCTAACCTATGATTTGTTTGATCAGCTAACATAAACTTAACTCATAAATATGGCAACAGAACTGCAGAAGGTTGCAGGAGAATGTGGCAGAAACAGAAATAAAACATGCCTTTGTAAATATTACATGCCAGTGTAAGTCAGTGAATCAGCCAGTGCTTCAGGTGTCAGCGCTCAAGGTGACGTGATGGACGTATTAGACGCTTTTCAGATAAAACAGAGTTTAATCATACAGAACTGGCTAAATATGTTGGCTTTTAGATATTTTTTAGGCTGTTTAGAACTAGAGTGACAGCAAATCTCAAGCCAAAAGTTTGTTAATGGTTGCAACTGTTCTCAGTTTAGTGTACTGGTGACTCGACTGGGATATCGGATAACCTGCATATATACAGGGAATTGTTGATACTCCAATTGTTATAATAAGTGTATGTGATGTAATGTAAATATTTTATATAGTCGACATACCATGACGTCACTGCCCTTATTCTAAACAAGGGGCTAATGTAAATGGACATTTTTGGCTGTTGTCTAGTATCTCGCTGTGTTTTCTTCTTTGTAAAAAAGTCTTTGTAAAATTAACCCCTTCTAGAATAGGGGTTTTAATGTTTTGATGTCAAAGACTTCCAGATATGATATAAAGACAAGACAATTATTGAAATTATTTATTGACAGTGAATGATTTCGCCAACCTTTATTAACGTTAGATGTATAAGCTTGCAGAGAAACGTTTCAGTTCGGTTTCAATTTCGTGCAATTTTTGTTAATTTGCATAGTTAAAAAAGCTGTTTTACAACCCTATAGTGTAGTGAGCAAGATGATAAATAAAACTGCAATAATATAAAATGTAAATGTGTAAAATGATTGCATTAAATGTTTAATAAGTTATTTAAGTTAACACATCTTTTTCACTCTCTGGGCCCCAGTTTGTAAACCTCTTTTTTAGACAGCCGGCGACTAGTCGAAATTTAAAATATGTAGTTTTGCACATCGCTAATTTTCAATATCCTTGACACTTCATCAATTTCCAATTACAGTCTCTTTCTAGTTTTCTTTTCAAACGCCTACTCTCTTCCTGAGTATTTTCAGTGGTTTTTCCACTCATTTTTTGGCATCTTTCCTCTCACGGGGGCAACTTGACAATCTAGTCCGTGCCAAGAACAAGAGAGTGAGAAAGAGAGCAGGACTCCAGCAGCATTCATCTGTGATAATTAAAAGTCATAAATCTGTGATGGTTTTTGGCTATAGGCCTTTAGACCTGACGTTCTTCAAAGAAACACTGAGACAGACCTCAAACACAGATGACATAGACACTCCACTATTGATTCTAAAGGCTCTTTGAAGTCCAAAAGATGTGGTCTCATAATGGAAGAAGGAAGTATATTTTTAATGCCTCGTCCCTCCCTCTCTCGCTTTAGGGGGGGAATTCTCTAACTTTCTGTCATGGAGAGGGAGGGAAGGACTGAAGCGAGGGAGAGAGCTGAAAGACAGGGCCTCATTGTTTACACAAGGGCACCAGGGTTGAACTGACGTGTGCATTCATCTTTAATGTTCACGCTTAAAATATGAACCTGCGAGAACCGTGCTGACAGACACACACGTACCTTCTCTCTCACTCGCTTTCTTTTTTCTTTCACTTCACACTTGCATTACCATGCTGCCGGGCTGGACTGAGGGATTACAGGCATCTGGTGGTTGGAAGAAGTGAAAAGACATGATAAATAGTGAAAGGAAAAGAGTGACAGAAATGGACCTGAAATAACAAAATAAATAACTGAATCACCTCCCTATGTCATTTCCTCTCAAGAGTCTGAGAGGAAATTCTTTAAAAAATATGTTGTTTTTCTACAGTAAATGCTAATTTGTCAATATAAACACATTTCCAAGCAGGTTTGAAGAAATCATTTCTCTTGAGGTCTGTGTGTGTGAGAGAGATTCAAAAAGCCACTATTGTTCAGTCATACTTTAATAAATATGCAGTGAAACATAGTGGCAATGAATGAACGAACGAACTGTTAGAACACTGTAATGATCTATAATGCAATATATATATATATACAAACAGGCTAAATGGATAGACGGGCAATGGGTGTCTGACAAGAAAGGAAAAAGGGGTTTCACTCAAAGCAAATCCCTTTATATAAGGCTAAAAAGACTTTTCTTTGAGTGTACATTGTAATTTCATTACAGTGTACATAGTTTGATGAACTATTTCCTCAAATTCATAGTTTTGTGTAGCTTTGTGTCTGACGTTAATTTTTACTCTAAGTTTTATTTAGATTGATCTTGTCACATTTCATCAAGGTTTGTTTTGTAAATCTGTCCCAATGTGATGCAGGTTTTGCAAAGAGGTGGTTATTCAAGGGTCAGGATTTTAAAAACTATATTGGTCTTGACTGAAAACCTACAACTTGCAAGAAAGTTTAGCAAAGCACCATATTTCATTTGGCTTGCAATTATGTAGTTCCCTTTCGAAGGGAACTCCACTCTGCGTTTGCTGAAACGCATTGGGGAACGTCACGTGACCCAGGTGTCTGAAAGCACTATCCAAAAGTCCAATTCCTATTGGCCGGCGACAGCCTATGACGTCATACGGCGCGACCCGGAAGTATAAAGGAGCGCCTGGAGAGACAAGGTGCGTCCCAATTCGCATACTTATGCACTATTCTATGACGTTTTTAAGTATAAATAGTCCGAGTAGTGCGTTCACACAGAAAATTCCAAAAAGAAAAAGTGCACTTTAAATACCCGGATGATGCACTAAATTAACGGAAAAAACGAAGTGTGGAATGTTGGACACTTCGTGCACTCAACCGTCGCAGCTTTAATTACGTAGTGGAGGGGAAGGGAGGATCGGACTCCGTTGTTAAATGACAAAATAACCTTATATAATTCACGCACTACATGTATGAGTGCATAGTGCACAAGTACATAGTGTATAAGTGCATAGTGTATAGTGCGTCATTTGGGACGCAACTACAGTCTTCATCTCATTGTCTTTCGGTCCTGTTCTGTCTGATTGCATCTATACCAACTCCGGTAGGGTTTTTTATATATGCCTTACAAACGTTCATGAGAGTGTGTTTATCCGTGTCCCAAGGTTTGACACTGGATATACATATTTTTCTGAGCGTTTTTCTGTCTGGAGAGGAGCATGCATACACAGTGCTTGAGGGCACTGCTGTGTGTCTGTCTGTTGTTTACTCTGTTCTCATTTGGCACTCTTCCCGAGGGAAGAGCTGTCTGCATCTCTGCCTGGTGGTTCTGGCCCCTGTTTGTGCTGAGGCTTAACGGTGGCTGCAATCATAGGGCTCGTAGATGAGCTCGTTGGGAAGTTTGAGAAAGTTTTATTCTCTCTCAACTTCCCTGGGGCTGGCGAGAGCGACCGGATGACGATGACGTTCATGTTTGACGTCATCGCGTCCGGCGGCGAGCGCTCCTCTGGCTGGTGTATGCGAGCTGCTGTGTGTTTGTGACGCGCTCTCGCGGCAGCTGCAGCTGCCGGGACAGCGCGTTAAGAAAGGGGCCGAGCGCGGACGGCTCGACGAGCGGTTCCTTTCTGTTCATTAATACGGCAGCTTCCATACTTTCCAATCCGTTCTGATCTCAGCGTTTGAGATCGGAAAGGCATGGAAAAACGCCCTAGCCATTCAGATTTGTATCTGAACCCAGACAGACGGGAGGAGGAGGAAGAGAGAGTGAAACGGGTGATCGTTTGTAAACATTGTTGCGTTTGTAATCGATCCC
>RJVU01002418.1:1268267-1280714 GCA_003731715.1 Anabarilius grahami | reverse complement strand
TTATTCAATCATTTACAATTAGTGAAGCGAAGGGCAATCACTTAATTTCCCTTTAACTCTGTCTTTACCTTCCTATCAGAGCATGTGCTGACGTGAACACATTCATTCCATCGGCACGTGGAAAGTCCCGCGCTCAATCTAAAATTCTCTTGCTCTGTAATCATCTGTTAAACATGATGTAATTAATCTTGATACTAGATAAGATGTTTTTATGCTTTATTCAGAGGGGCACAGGTGTCATGAGTGACATACGTAAATATTTGTTCACTGTTATGTTACTTTTTTTGGCTTTTTTATTTTATAAATTATTTCATTTTAATCTTAATTTAATGTTGTATTGCTATAAAATAACAAAACCATTTATATAAAAAAAGTTATATTTAGAATTCCAAAATTGCAAACCTCATATAATATAAATAGAAAATAAAAAAACTCATTTAATATTTAGTTTGACCTCCTGCAGTTGACAGTCAACATTTTCTGAAGGGTTAAGCAGCTCATTTCACTGACCGTGAAGACTTTTTTAGGCCCTGTTTTGTACCCTATAGTGTACATTTTTTCTTATGCTTTCATTTCAATCTGTCTTTTGACTTCTTTTCATGTGAAATCAAACATAAAAAAGAGACTGAGACAGCATGTGGGTGTTTTATATATTTTTTCTGACTTTGAATCTTATCAGTTGGGATGATCGAGGTTGTCAATAGTCTGTCCACCATGCATGACCCGCTGGCAGCAGTTGGAGAGAACAGAACAAACAGGTCTCTCATTTCAGCCTTTTATCCTGATCTGTCAGCTGCTGTTAGGAACAATCGCTTTATATTTCTGGTAATTATCTATCAACTGTTGTTTTTTTAAATTTTGTTTTTGGATTGAAATGGATTCATAAATATGATTTCAATGTTAATCATAATGGGATAGTGTTATTTTAGCATTATTTATTTTGAATTCGCTTTTGTTTTTAGATTTTCAATTTTAGTTTTAGTAATTGTTATGTGCTTTTGTCATATTTATTAGTTTATAATGTCTCTTTATTTTGGTAACACTTTATTTTGATTGTCCACTTTAGAGTTGTCAAAAGTATCGACTTCCGTACCAAGTTGGTAATGAAATTAAAAAAATGTGACGCTTTGAGCGCTGTTGAGCGGATTCGTAAACACCTCTGATTGGCCACTGTGTTGACGCGCTCATCGGATATGTCTGTGATTGGCTACAATGATCAACATACAGGAGCATTTGAAAGCACATGGAAGTGTTTGAATTTGAAAGCATTTTGAAAGCTGGAGCGGGAGCATTTGAAAGCAGCACTCCCGTGTGTATCTGTGTAAGTGCTCGGTGAAGAGCGTCATTGATGACTGTTATGACGTTTTTTTTAGTGTTGATCATTGAAGCCAATCACAGACATATCTGATGAGTGTGTGAACACAATGGCCAATCAGAGGTGTTTACGAATCCACTCAACAGCGCTCAAAGCATCACATTTTTTAAAGGGGACCTATTATGCCCCATTTTACAAGATGTAAAATAAGTCTCTGATGTCCCCAGAGTGTGTATGTGAAGTTTTAGCTCAAAATACCTCACAGATAATTTTTTATAGCATGTTAAAGTTGCCACTTTTAGTGGTTGAGCAAAAACGAACCGTTTCAGTGTGGTCCCTTTAAATGCAAATGAGCTGCTGCGTTCGGCCTAAGAGGGCGGAGCTTCACGAGCTGATTCTCCCCTGTCAGGATTCAGTCAGGACGCACTATAATGTCAGAAACTGCGAATATATGCTGCATGGAGGTATAACAGGTATAGTTTAGTTAAATTACGGTTATATCTTATATTGTCTTCTTTTTTTCCCCCCACTATAACTAACAAGCCTGTTGTACAGTCCGAATGATGGCCAAAACTATACAGATGAGTTTTATAACGTTTATTGTACTTCACACAAAAGATGAAGTGTCTGTTTTCACTCTAGAAAATCTCTGTAAGAGCTTAATAAAACACAGTACAAGTGTGCATTAAAATATTATCCATAAACTCTCTCTTTCCCTTGTATTATCATCACCAACATATATAGCGAAGAACACAGAAACACTCGTTACAACTAACAGTAAACTAATATATAAAGACCTTATGCCTTTCGGGTGGTTTATACGGGTGGTTTATAAACTTTATACCCGTAAATAAACTCAGATGAACTGTGATAAAGTGCTCTCGCCTTCATTACTGCCATATCCAGTATCACTCTGGAGACTGTAAGCTAGATCACGAACAGTTTTAACTTGTATATCCTCGAGTAGCACATTTTTAGCACAGTCTCTGTTTTGTATTGTCCCTTTGTATTGATATTCGTTCACTAAGCAGTCCGGTGTGAAATGATTTGCGCAGACATAAACGAATTTCGACAGAACTGAGGGAGCATTTTCCTGGAAAACCAAGTTAATCCACCTCGTTTTCAGCAGCTCAGATTTAGGGAGTAAATGAAGAGAACTACGTGGATTAATCCATCCAGCTTCAGAACACCTAAAACACTTGGGAGTTTTTCTCGTCAGTGCAGCAATGGCAGACTTGCTGTGAACACGCTCAGGGCGGTTCTAGGTTCAAACGTCAGTGTCTGTCAACATTTGTGGGCGGGGCCTGTGGCTTTTGTGACATCACACTGCCAGGGATCTGGAAACGGCTTGTTCTGAGACACCGCTGATGATTTATGGAGATAAAAAAAAAAAAGGAGTGGTTGGATTTTTATCACTATAGGGTGGTTGTGTACACACACTGCCAACACACATTTATGTCCAAACACCATGCAAAAGTGAATTTTGCATAATAGGTCCCCTTTAAATTTCAGTACCGACTTGGTACCAAAGTTGGTACTTTTGACAACTCTTCTACTAACTATAAATAACTTTGCAACTACATGTCAACTGACTCTTATTCTGTTTTTTTTTCTTTCTTTTCTTCTTTTCNTGATTTATGGAGATAAAAAAAAAAAAGGAGTGGTTGGATTTTTATCACTATAGGGTGGTTGTGTACACACACTGCCAACACACATTTATGTCCAAACACCATGCAAAAGTGAATTTTGCATAATAGGTCCCCTTTAAATTTCAGTACCGACTTTGTACCAAAGTTGGTACTTTTGACAACTCTTCTACTAACTATAAATAACTTTGCAACTACATGTCAACTGACTCTTATTCTGTTTTTTTTCTTTCTTTTCTTCTTTTCTTTTCTTTCCTTTTTTTTTATTATTATTATTTTTTTACAAAAGCTATAACAAAATGTCTTTTTTTCTTCTTCTTTTAAATGGTCACATTTATGTTGTTTGTTATATAATTTTTTATTAGAGTGGAAATCCATTTACTAAATAATGTAACCTTGACTGACTGCTTCATTTCAAGCTTACACATGTTAGGCACATACAGCTTGCACATTAAACACACTTTTTAATCATCAGCAAAAGACTGACACTTAATGAAACTGACCTCTGTTCTTCTTCACTGATGTCAGGAGGAGAACAGTGGCCACTTTTGAACTCATGTCAGAAAAAGTTTCCTTGCTTACATCTCTCAGTGAAATGGTGTGTTTTCATAAGCATGAATTTACATAGCCTACCTTTTTCCTTTAGCACAGGCCAAGTGTCTTTGCGTGCGGCTGCGTGTGTGCATACTTGCGGCTCTTTCTTTTAAGAGCCAAATACCGTTTAAAGGCAGTTACAACAGATGCTCATCTCAGAAACACGCAAAACGGTTACTTAGCTGGTGTGTGTAATGACTTGTTGGGTTCCTTTCCTGTTGATTGTTGGCATTCACTGTTTAGCCTTGAAGTCAGATTCTTCTACCCGCACACAAACACATACAAGAATGTGGCTGTATGAATATTATGGAGGTATGGTGGTAAAGGAGGAGTCATGGGGGAAATATGCTGCTCTTTGATGCTTGTTTAATGTGTTGAGGAAATAAATACAAATGTGTTATTGTGCAAGTAACACCAGGCCTCTTTTTCTCTCTGTTTCCTCCTTTGAGGCTTCACAGTGGATGAACCATTGCACATTGCGTGACCTTACCAAATCGTGGAATGAATGCCTTATGTTTTCAAGTGTAAATTTTGTTCAATAGGCTTGTTGGAATGCCTTGAACCATACCTAACAAAATTCGAAGTATGCATTATCGACGATTATCGACACGAATTCTGGTGACCTCTTGAGACCAGGGAAGTTTGAGTGAGCTTAAGGTGGTTCTGTTTACCCTGTTACACAGTAACCTAGTTAAACAGAAGAAAGAATTTCTTGCTTGTATCACTAATATGTGCAAAGAAACTGACACAAACCTCTTTGTACTTGTGCACTTTCATGTTTGCATCGGCAGACTTGCTCGGGGGCATGCTTTGAAAAACACAGAGTAAGCCTTATATGTAGTGTGCAGTCATGTTTTCACACAGTATCACTGCAATTCAGCAAGTGATTTATTTCCTTTTGAGAAATAAATTTCAAATAAAGTTCGAAGGAGTTTGCTTGTACTAGTTCTAGTCTGTATGGATACATTGCAGGTTTCTTTTGTTGTTTGTGGTAGATTTGCCTAGCTAAGCGTACTGTATCTTAGCTTGTCCAACCAGTTCACCTGTCTGTTTGATCAGTCTTATCGTGACATATAACACTCTAAAAACTGCTGGGTTAAATATGGACAAAACCAGGGATTGGGTTGTTTTCACCCAGCCATTTTTTTCAACCAATTTTGGATTTATTTTTTTAGCCAGCAATATAGTAATATAGTAAAAGGCGTGTTTTTGCTCACCCCCAAATAGGGGCAAATTTGTGGGGTATTTTAAGCTGAAACTTGACCAGACCAGAGACTTATATTACATCATGTGAAAGAGGGCATAATAGGTGCCTTTTAACCCAACCTGCTGGGTTTGTCCATATTTTACCCAGCTTGGGTTTTTTTAACCCAGCATTTTTTAGAGTGAATCACATTTTTATTTATTTATTTCTTTTTTACTATTGTAGATCTGTTATCATTCTATTTACCTGCTACTGTATGCTTATCCAAACATTACTAATAATAAGGAGTAAATATATAGAGCAATATGACACATAATATGATACAGATTGATAATTTCTTATAATATTAGTCAAGGCTTTCTTAGTTTTAATTTTTGTTGTGTAGTTTTAGTTATTTAAATTTTACTAACATCGTTCAAACGTTTGGGGTCAGTAAGATGTTTTATTCTTTGTTATTTATTCCTGTGAATTTTCAGCATCATTATTCTAATTTTTAGTGTCACATGATCCTTCAGAAATCATTCTGATTGGTGCTCAACACCACATTTCTTCTTATTATTAATATTAAAAACAGTTTTTCTGATTATTATTATTATTTGTGTGTGTGTGTTTGTGTGTGTGGAAACCTTTTCCAGGATGCTTTTATGATAATGTGTCCTTGCTGAATAAAAGTTTTATCTTTAAAAAAAAAGAACACTTTTGACCCTATACATTTGAAAGGTAATGTATTGGAATCACTTTTTTATAATGTCAGTCAAGAGTTTTTGAATTTAACATGAACTTTGAACATGTTTTTTAATGTAAAGTTTTCTCTATGTATTATGTAATTTTTTTTTTTTTTTTGCCCCGCATTATTATAATTTTTTTCCTGCTATACGTTAGATGTGTTGGCATCGTATTTGCATGAGGACTGACTATCAACACTGCATTTTTTCTCACAGGCTGCAGGTTTGCACTGACTCATCCTTCAGTAACAGCTTCTTTGCAAAGCCTGAATCACATTTTGACTGGATCACAAAACAATCTGTGCCGCATAAACTAAGATCAAACTGAAATGACCAGGGACCTTGTTAAAAATAAACTTCATAAACCCATTTCTAGCCAGGGCTCCATACTAATATTTGAGAGCAGTGGTGCTGGTGCTACTAAGTTCTACAGAAGGTGGCGCCAGCATCTGTTTGGTGGTGCTGTTTTTTTTTTTTTTAAATCATAAAAGTAATTTAATCACATTAGTATTTTTTGTGCATTAATAAGTGCAGTTACTAATAATATTACATGTTTATGTATTGGAAATTTGACAATAAAGCACTGAGCTTGAATTGAGATGCAAACAAAATTGTCTTATTAACAGTAACATGCAAAAACATTTCTATAGGGAAAAATTTAAATATTCTACTCTTATTAAATGTACCATACTGAACTGACTGAGAGCTTCAATGATTATAAAAGGAGCGCTCTTGCTTTCTGTGTAATTCAGTCACAATTTGAAGAAGTTTTTGTTTTTCATGAGACTTTTGCTATTTTTATATATTAGGGAGTCAATAAGTGCTGCTCTGCCACCATCTAGTAGTAATGTCATGTCTTTTTTTTTTGTTTGCCTAGAAGTATTATTTTTCCTTAATCTTTAAACTTTTAGTTTTACAAATCACAATAAAAATAACATTAAAATTGGATAATATTTAGAGCTTATAAGTGCTGGAAAAAGTGTGAAGCACTTTAAAAAGTCCTTAAAAATGCTTGAATTTCACTCTCAAAAGTTCGCATGAACCCTGAAATTAATAATGTAAAAGCATTCCAGTATTTCTGCCACAATACAATAGTCACTACATTAAATCCATGGTGATTTGTGGACTGGAGAGCCTTAACTTGTCACAGTGTTTCTCCTGGTTTCAACGTCAGCGCTATTTGATCTAATATCTGTGGTTTATAGAGAATTCTGCGCTGAATTTGAATGCTTCCCACTAGATCTTGCAGTGATGTTATTCACTTTTTCTTTTCTTTTTTTTATAACGCTTTTTCACTGGATCTCCCAGCGATGTGTAGTAAGCAGTGTCACGTGATCGTTGCACTGTTTATTATTGCTCAGTGCTGATAAACGGAGCCCTGCTAACGTTAAGATCCTTCAGAAGGATGAGCAAAGCAATGCTTTAATATAACATGCTTACCAAAGCCCTGTTTTTTCACTCTTTGACACGCTTTATTCTGTGCTTCTGGGAGACACATTAACATCATAGTTTGAGTTTAAAAAAAAAAGGGAAAGAAGAATGAAATATGAAAAGCTGCATGAAATCCTTCATCCAATCCTACTAATTATCCTGACATGAGGAGGAACATAGCAGGATAATGACAGTGTGCGTTTTGATCTCTGTGATTGTGTGTGTGTTATAAAGACTGGAGACAGTCCAGAGAAAACAGGATTATGGTCCAGTCTCTGTGGGATGTTAGTCACACATGCTGGAATCAGTGTCCAACAGTCAGAACCAGCGCTGAAACTTTGGGCCGTTTTCCCATTGGGCGAGTTCAGAAGACTGTGTGTTTAAGTAAAACACAAAGCAATTTTGTGTGTGTGTGTGTGTGTGTGTGTTACATGTGAGGCTCTGAGAGGCGCGTTGAGGCGTGTTTCTGTGCCATCTGTGGGTTCTGTTGTAATTAACATGTCACATCTCTCTCTCATGTTCAGTCTAGCTCGTTGTGTGTGTGTACTCATATGTGGTAATTAAATGTTTTCTCACTGGATGAGTGTGTGTATGAGTGATAATTTAGATGTCATGTGGTACACATATGCAGTAGTCATTTATGTGTTGCTGTGAGCTTGTCTTTAATTGTTGATGAGTGTGTTTGTGTGCAGCTTTACTAAACTTTGAAATCTTTTAAAGTGAAAATTCAGATTCTGACATCATTTACATGACATCTTCATGTCGTTCCAAACTTATATGACTCTTTTTTCCTTGGAACATAAACGGAGATAATGTTTTTCAAAGAATGCTCATACAGTGATATTCAAGAAGGCTCCAATTATTATTAAATAATTGTTTCCAAGCTGAACAACTTTAGAATTTTAATGATTTATTATGATATATTATAATTTATATTAAAAATGTAAGTAATTTTAAGTACTGCCCCTCTGAAAATGTACTGAGGCCCCATGTTTGAGAAAACAAAATGGATAATGGAAAGTAGCTTATATGACTTCCAAATCTTCAGAAATAGGGATTTACTTTATTATATTGGTACCACATCAGTATTATTATCGATTTTATTTTTTATATGATCAGTTTTTGTCAATATTGTATATTTAATTTTGCATACTAATTTCTCCTGTTTTACATTGAGATTAAATTTGCTGTCACTGGATAGTCAAAGTTAATCTTTAACAACAATAATTTAATTACACTGTTAAATGTAATCTTTAGCAAATCTCAAAATAAATGTCCAGATTTCATTGTGTACAATATAATTTTGTGATGCCTAAATTTACTTGAGTAGTTTAAAACGATGTTTTTAGTCTGCTATTTTTCTTTTATTTTGACATAAAAAAGCCAATATTAATGCTTTATACTATTTTTATCTTTATATGAGAAACAGAGTTCTCAGAAAGGAAGATTTTCAGTGAATTATGACCTAAATTTGATCGAAGACTTGGAATGTAGCACACAACTACTTTACAACCTGGTACTTCCAGCAAAAAAACAGCAACATAAGCAATGACAAATATATCTGTTTATGTTCAACAGAAGAAAGAAGTCACACAGGTTTGAAACTACATGATGGTGAAGATTTAACATTTTTGGCTAAACTGTCCCTTCAAAATCTCAGATCCCTCTGTACTCTCATCGTCAGTCACTGTCAAGGTTTCAGATGTAGACGTTAATGCATAAAGCTGCATGTTTGTATTTAGATTGTCATGTAGAGACGGTTTCCCCTTCTAATCTTCATCAGACCAGGTGTTACCTCAGTAATCTGTGTCTCTGAGAGCGTGATATATTGGAAAAGCTCTCTTTTAGCTACAGCAACTGTGAAACTGGGAGTTACTAGCTGTCATAGTTTGGCACATTATGAATGCTTTAGCACTGGCTTAATAACTAGCTGTCAGAGTTGACCACCGGCATTAAGAGATCTGGCTACGACAGCGATTTTATGCAGTCTATAATAGTAACTGTGTGTATCTTGGGGCAGAAAATCCCCTTATTGACTTTTAGAAGATGTCAGAAGACAGGAGATTTGTTTTAGAGTTTGAGGGTGCCAACAAAAACTAACATTAATGGTACTGCCTTGTTTTGGCCGTTTTTAGAGATTTTACAGGAAGGACTTTCATTTGTATGTCATGTACTCATATTTTGAATTAATCATTTTAAACAGTCATAATTATTAGTGTACTAATAAGATCCTCAAAGTCAAACAACAGTGATGTTATCATGCCAGCTAACATGTTTTACTCCACACAAACATTCACATTTCTAGCTGATGTAATATTTCAGACTCGGAGAAGAGCAAATTTAGAAAGCCTGTATTCACTTTAGACATTTTAACGACTTTTCCGTGGCTTTTTAAGATTATACTTATATTAGGTGCTTAGGTCTTCCATGACCGTGGGAACCCTGTGGATTGTTTCAGATGCATTACATCAGTCTGATTGTATTAGAAGTTCCTCTGCTTCTTCATTTTGCCAGAAAACGAGCCGAGAGATATTTATCTCCATTTATACGTACACACAAACTCAAGAGCGTTCCGCTTTGAAGTGCTTATCTCTGACCACAAACACAAAGAGCACAGTGTTGGGGATCTGAGTGATTTTATTCTTGCCGATGTGAGAGAGGATAAAAGCTAGAGGAAAAGGACAATATAGTGACATTCTGTTCATCTGATAAAACTCATTTATGTGAAAAAATGCACTGTTCATGACTCAAAGAGAATTTGTAAAATGGCAACCTTGTCATATTTTCTCTCTCTTATTTGTTCGTGTAAACCTATTACGCTCTACTGAATATAAAAAATACTGACATATACATCTCTTGTTCTGTAGCTCTTTGACCCTGAAATACTCGTCTCATTTGACAGTGACAGGACTTTGCGTTGCCCCGGTCCTGCTGCATTTCTGTACCATCAGCAGAAAAATGACAAGACATGTCTATCTGCATTTACTATTCATATATTGTAAGGGAGAAACTGAGAGTAAACACTGTGATGCTTTTAAAAAAATTTTTTTTTTTTGTTTGGGCAACCCGACATGTCATCTTCTGACTTGAACAGTGGTGTGAGTTAGGAAAATGAAATGAAATTTTATTTATAGTAATTTATATATTCATAGTATTTATATTTTTTTTTTCCCAAATCATGCAGCCCTAGATTTTTTCCCTCCAGGAACCAACTGTTACATTGTATTTGACTGAAGATTTAAGTTATAGAAGAGTGTCCTTTATGCCATTCAGCATTTTTTATTTTTTTTTGGTAATGTCTCATCATTTTCATTTAAGGGTACGTTTACATGACAACGATATGCTTAAAACGGAGAAGCTTTTCCTTTGAGTTTTCCGCATACAGACGACACCATTGTCAAAACGATCCCCATTCATACGAATCCGAAAAACGACAAAAAATGCTGAATTCTGCTGGCAGGACATTAGATGGTAATGCGCATGTGCATGAGGTCATCATTTTCACAGATACATGTTTTTGTTGTTTACACGGAGACCCTTTTTCAAAAGTTTGCGTTTTCAGGCAACCAAAATGCCGTTGTCGTGTAAATGAAAGGCCAAAACACATAAAAAGTTTTCAGTTTTTAGTTGAAAACAGTGTCAGAATCAGGATGCAGCACAGTATAGAGTGTGTATGTTTGTGTAGAGGTGGATCTGTGTGTGGGAATGCCATTGTTTCCATCATTGTTACCAGCCTACCTAAACATCACACGACCATCTCGTCATTAAAATCCCATTTCAACATCACGGGCTACGATTCTCTCTTTAACCTGTGACCTTTCCCACCGCTGTCACCAGCATTGCTGGGCACAGTTAGCATCCTGATGATAAGAACGTTCGCACTTAACATTTTTTTCTGCAGAATGACGGGAAAATGGTTGTAGCTGTCAGTCATTTCCTATTCCGTGCTGGACTGCCAGACCGTTGACCCCTGACCTGTGAATAGATCGCAGCTGCAAGTTGTTAGGAGGTTATCCAGTGGTTGCGTGTAGGTTATCAGCAGGTTTAGTGGAGTATGGCAGACAGAAGCCACACACACGCACCCTAATGAGAGCGAGTTTAGTTAGAGTATACGTGAGCAATATGGCAGAAGCTGTGAAGTTTGTTTTCATTCACAGTGATGTTCTGTTTTAAACCTAATGAGCTGCCCACATTGGCGATATTTTACAGAATAATAATAGAATGATTTTTTTATCTACTGGTATGAAAAACCTTCCATAGTGTACATTTAATTATGCTGCCTCTTAGGGGTAACATTTACCGTTGTTCAGCTAATTTTGGTGAGCAAAATCCAGTTATTTCAGTAGAAATCCATGCCATCTGAAATTTTGTGTAAAGGTGAAAGATTTCCCCTTGCAGATTTCACAACAAGTTGGTCATGTATATGAGTTCTCTGCATTGACCAACAGAGAGCTGCTTGGTTTGAAAGTGATATTTGTGTGGGTCACAGTCTTGCAAATGGGTCCACTTCACCACACTGTGAAACTTCTCATTCAAAGTTGTGTTATGTTTTTGTCTGATGTGTACGATAAATGCTCTGTTCCGCTCGGAAGGGAAGCTCGCGCAGATAAGATCCTCTCTGTGTGTCGCTATTGTTACCATGACAAACAGAATGACAGTGCTACGATCGTTATTATCATTATCAAAAGAGGGTTTGATTACCTGCCAGCGCATACTGACTGCAGCAGCTGTGGCATCGTGGGATATCAATGAGACACTCTGAGAGACATATGAGCAATGCACTCAATAGAAGGATAAGAAAAATTACCGGCGTAACAGATAAGGCTTTATGAAAGCGCTGAAGATGGAGATAAGGGCGATGACAAAGCATGAATGCCACATTGAAATGACTTCATAAATTAAAATATTTAAGCTCTGCTCCAAAACCTAGTGAGCTGCCTCACTGCCTACATAGACAGCTGCCTTCTAAGGGAGTATGCTAACCAGTGACAGATTTAAACGTATGCATCAACTCTGTGACTAGGGGTGGCTGATATGACAAATCATATCACAAGTTTTTTCATGCAGGATCCCTATCCACGATCTTGTGATGATTCTTTTTCATGTTGGTCCAGCAGAGATCTCCTTATCAAAAAACCTGATCAAAAAGCACCTTTAGTTCCCTTTCGTGGGAACTATAGACGCTACGTCGTTGACGTGACGGGGAATCCTCTGTATTTTGTGTTCGTGAAGCACCACTGTATCCAACCAATGAGAGAGAGAACGTGACGTCATCGGCGGGCGACGTCGCGGACTATAAAGCACGCCCAAAAACAGAGAACGCTAGCTTCTGTTGTCTTCAGTAAGCGCTACATGTATCTTGTCTGTTCTATTTATTGTTGTATTGTCTGAACAAAGCAAAATGACGGAACGTTTCACGAAGTGTGTGCCTCCCTGTCCGCGATTCATCGTGGCAGGGGACACACATGAAATGTGTGTGAAGTGTCTGGGGATTGAGCACGCACAGGCAGCTCTCGAGGGGGCTGTCTGTGT
>RJVU01002418.1:1248237-1259904 GCA_003731715.1 Anabarilius grahami | reverse complement strand
AAAAAAATATATATATATATATATATATATATTTATATATATATATATAAATCATACAGGTTTGGAATGACATGAGAGTGAGTAAATAATGACATAAGTTTTGGGTGAGCTATCCCTTTAATGATTCAGGTTCTGGCTCCTCTTAATGATTCTGGTTTATTTAATGGTTCCATTACAGATTCTTAAATGTCTGGAAAAATAAATCTAATTCCATTGCCAAATGATGAGATAATTGAAATAATAAACACAATTCAAATAATTATTTCAAAAGGACTTTCTACAGACTTTTTAATGATTTATGATTATTATTATTATTATTTTTTTTTAAATGCATTATAAATGAAATAAACAACAAAACTATATAATATATATATATATATACACAGTGCACAGCATAAATGAGAACACCCCCTCTGAAACTTCTGAAAGTCAGCAATTACTCAATTACTTAGAAGACATGTTAGGGTTCTTTAGAGATATAATGTTCCAGCAAGTCTGCTTAATCAGTTACCAAAGAAGCATGTCAAAAGTATTCAGGAAAACAACATTTTCTTATCAAGGTGAAAAACTGTTGTGTAGCAAAAATGAGTACACCCTCCTAAAAGTTACTAAATAAAACTAAATGAAAATTTAAGTTTAAGTGTAAGTTTAAGGCGATGTTTGATCAACAGGTAAATGTGTTGAACCAAATAATTTAAAGAGAAGTAATTTCTTGACAATTAAAAGTGTTATATAGCCCACTGAATCATTCTCAGACTAAATGATGACAACAATGGAAGCACTTGGGAGAGAACTGTCAGGAGACTTATTTCTTAGCACAAAAGAGCACAGTGGCACAAGAGGATTACCAAATCTTTGTTTTAAGTGTGAAAATATAGCAAAAGTAACACAGAAATTCAAAAACAATGGACTTGTGACAAGGCCCCTGAAATAATCAGGCCTTCATTTTAAGCTTTCATTTAGTGATGAGGGATTTTCTTGATAGACAAAGAGCAGGAGAAATACCAAGCAAGTGTATCAGAGACAGCAAAAGCTATGAAAAGAGTGACTGTTTATCTCACAGAGTAAGATGCAGCCTGCAGAAATGACATGCATGGTTGTTGTTCTCACTGGAACTACCTACTGTAGCCAAAGCACAATAAAGTCAGTTAGCCATTTCCAAAGCCCATATTTACAAAATATAGATTCTGAGAATCAATACTCTGGTCTCATGAGACCAAATCAATCATTTTGGCTCTAACAGCATCCAAAATGTTATGGTGTTGCTGGAGGAGGAGTACAGTGAGAAGTGCCTGGTTCCCACAGTAAAGTACAGTGGTAGTAAAGCTCTTATATAGGGATGGATGAGTGCTGAAGGTGTGAGGGAGTTGTGCTTTATCAATGCTGTCATGAATTCCCACACCACTGTGTAATTTAATACACAAACTTGAAACAGAAGATGTTACCCTTTCCTTATTCCCTGTATTGTTGGGCATTTTTTCAACATGACAATGAGGATATGCATTCTCCCAAGGTGAAAAACCTTCTGTGGACATGTATTGCACTCAATCTTAACACTCTTGAGCACCTGTGGGGGATTCTGTAGAGACGAGTTGAGCAACACTCCCCATTAAAGATCAGGGCATTTAAGGAGCTCATCATCCAGGAGTTAAACAGGACAGATGTGACAATTTGTCATGAACTTGTACACTCCGTGCCAAGAAAGGTCAGAGCAGTATATTCAAAATTATGGAGGGCATACTAAGTACTAGAATATTATACATTTGTTGAATTAAATCTAGAGTGTACTCATTTCTGCAATCCTTAATTTAAACAAAATTGCCCAATTTACTTATTTTATGGCTATTAATGACATATATGTCTCAGTTTTATTATGTATATGTTTAATACATTTTAGTTTTGCCATCTTTCCATGAATTGCATTAGTGATCATAAAGAAAATACATCTTTTGTATTTGTTCAGAGGGGGTGTACTATATATAGTACTTTTTTTTATTTTTGAGTTAGTTATTTTAACTAACATTGTCATATAATCAACCACTCAGTAACCATACAAGTCTCATAGTTAATTTTAAGCTGCGTGTGTTTGATTCAATTAAAAGAACCAGCTCCTGAAATGTATTTGTTTTGTAATCCAACTACAGTTGTTTGTTTCATGCTGTAGAATCAGTTGTGGTGTTGCGACGTCATTGTATAAATATTGCAGGAAGCTATTTTAGTGCGGCGTTTCATCTGCATTGGTGCAATAACCGTTAATGAAACGCAATGTTGTTTGCA
This sequence comes from Anabarilius grahami, assembly GCA_003731715.1. Taxonomy (NCBI): domain Eukaryota; kingdom Metazoa; phylum Chordata; class Actinopteri; order Cypriniformes; family Xenocyprididae; genus Anabarilius; species Anabarilius grahami. Next base: position 1,257,627 of record RJVU01002418.1, on the reverse strand, counting down.
ACCCTACTACTGAACAATGGATCACATTGAGACATGGCCAGCTTTTATCTTGTCATGCCTGGTTAGGACCCTTTAAGGCAAGTTAGTTCACTCGCCGGTCATCTTGGTAACATCCAGGCAGCTGTTTTTTTCCTTCTTACTTGAATGTAGTTCTATTACATGTTATATTATTATATATTATGTGTTGTGATTTATCCCTTTTGTGTGACAGAAATTAGGAACGCTGAAACAAACATAACTTGCATATTTTTCAGAGAAGTGTCATGTTCAGAGCGTTTGGTCATCCTGTTATAGATTCAGTGCATATGTCAAGAATTTTTACTTGTTTTACATACAATGTGAGACACATGCACACATGAGTTCATATATATATGTTCCCTCTCTTTGCTCATTCCACCTGCCATTGCAGCCCTCAGAATTCTGACAGAGAGAGAGAGATTGGATGGTTTGGAATGATGTAAAGGAAAACTGACAGAACAATGGATGAGTGGAAAGAGAAAGAGAGAGAGAGCTGATATATGTTACTATATATATCTGTGCAGACCCAGACAGAAAAGGACATGAAGACATACATACATATAAACCTCAGAGCTGAATGGAAGACAGACATGTGACAGTTGAATGAAGCTAAAGAGAAAGAGAGAGAGAGTGTGTGATAAAAGGAGGAAGAGAGGGAGGTGAAAGAGAAAGAATGTTCCGCTCACATTCAGATGGTGATTTATGGGTGGTTCTGGCTTCAGGCAAAATAGTTTGAAAATTATTAAATGGCTGCAATTAAAGTCATAAAATTGAGGAAAGAAAAGGGGCGGTGGAGATGAACTTGACGTCTGTCTGGTCTACAAAATTTTACAGTGTCTGCCTTTGTTTGTGTTTTCTTTCTCTCTCTTTCATTTCATCTTTCATTTTTAGTTTTATAGACTTTTACTTTGATTACAAAAGTATATGTCTGTTCTCTCACATTCAGTCGTAGCTTCTGAAAAGCTGGATAGTGGCTCTTTTGTGCTGCTTTATTAGCAGACTGTGATCGCTTTGGGCATTTTGGCGTCTGTAAAAATGTTGTGGGATTTGTTCAATCAGTTTGATGCAAGTGAGACTTTTGACTCCACTAATAAAAGGCCAGTGAAATGCTGAAATACAATGGATATAGATTGAAGTCCTGGATGGATAGATTGTGTGTGCGTGTGTGTGTGTGTGTGTACATATCTCACACATCACATTTGTGATTCAGAATCTGAGAGGTCACAGCATAGATTAGAGAATGTTGCTGGTTGTTTTCAGTAGTGATGATAACAGTCACTGCTCATCACACTTGATGTGTGTCTATTTATATCTGATATTACAGGGAAAGGGAAAGTTCACCTAAAAAGGATTATTTTTTCCTCCTCATTTACTCTCCCACATGCAATTCCAAGCCTGTTTGACTTTTGTTCTTCTGTGGAACACAATACGAGATATTTTGAAGAATGTTCACGCTGCTCTTTTCCATACAGTTAAAGTGAAAGGGGACCTAAAACATCATAAAAGTACCATTAAAATAGTTAATGCAAATTGTGTGCCTTATCCAATTCTTCTAAAGCCATATGATAGCTTTCTCATGAGAAAATTATTTTACAGGTTGATTTCCTATTAATTCAAATGAAGAGTTTGGTTCCAAAACGCGATAAACGCCATTTTCAAAAAATTGAGTTTCCGCCAAAATCAGTATTGTATCTGGTCAGTATTGAAAAGACATTTATTAATTTTGCGCAAAATGCGATATCCGTTGTGTTATTCTGTCATGTTTTCTCCCTTTCTTTCCAAAACGCGACAAACGCCACTCTTTTTCTGCAGAACGCGATACATCCGCTCAACCAATCACAGCACTCCATTCCACCCACTGTAAACATTGAAGGCTTTTTTAAAAAGCCGTTTTTAATACCAATGTACTTGGCAAATGTGTTTATTTTAACCGTGCGGTGGTGCCAGATACTCTTTAATCGGTAATGACAAATAATTTATAACATTAACAAGATGACCCGTTGAATTCATTTTGAGAGCGAAGGCTGAATGTATTTTTAGTAAAATGCCTGTATATAAGATAAATATTGGCAAAGTTTAGACTCTGTCATATATGTGAATCGACTTACTTTGTTGTGTATTTTCAATTTGAAAAATTACTTTTATATTGATGGATTAATGCATTTTGAAAAAAAAAGTGTCATGGATTTATTGCATTTTGGGGAAAAAATAATACATTTTTATAATAAACTTTTTAAAATGAAAATGTAGATTTGAATTTTTAATGTTTTTATAACATGATGCTATGTGAAAGTTTGAAACAGAAAATAGTGGTTTTCATCTTACCACTTTCTTGGTAAAGAAAACACCTTTTTACTCAAATTAATCAAAATGGAGTTATTGCATTTTGGAACCAAACTCTTCATATGATTTGATTCATTTTTTTAAAGCATGAATGTCCACCTCTTAAACCTAATCCTAATTTGGGTGTAAGCAGATAATAGGGCTGGGACAATATATTGATGCATCGCGATATGTGGATCGATTCGGATATTTTCCAAATGTATCGCAAATCGATTCTGAGCTTAGTTTTAACAGCAGATGGCGCTCTAGGTAATTTTTTAACTGCACGCTAAAATGCTCACAAAGAAGAGTGCTTGTGCGTTCGGCTGAGTCTGAGAATGTATTTGCACCTCAGATTGCTTTTATGACACAAGATGAATGTAAACAGCCCACTGCAAACACCCTTGTAATTCGCTTCAATCTTTTCGAACTTTATGAATGATTATTTTATAGAAGGTTCAAGTGGTGTGTGTAAGGAATTGGAAGGAAGCAGAGTATGGCTGTTTCTGAAGCATGCAGTGCCATCTGCTGTTAAAAACTAAGCTCAGGATCGATTCGAGAGAGAATCGCGATACATACAGAAAATATCAGAATCGATCCAGAATCATTTCTAGATTTGCGATGCATCGATGTATTGTCCCAGGCCTAATATGAAAACATACAAATGACATTATACAAATTCATATGAACCATCCACCAATTCGCCAAAACATAAATTGTTATGAATTTCCATGAGAGTATATTGTGAGGAGCAGACCAACAATCCTCCATAGCTACCAAATATCATTCATGCAAGTTGAATTTGTAGTGACATTTAGGATCTTATGCCCTGTATGTGAATCTGTGTGATGACAGAGTTTCATTTTTGGATTATTTATCCCTTTAACATCTGCTTTAGGATGATCGGATCACAAGTAGTCAGCGGAGACTGAATGATTTATGCTCGGTTCATGCCACATGCATGTCAATCTGTGTTAAAAAAAAATCACTCGGTTGCTCCCAAATATACTTGAATGTTGACATCACCACAAATGTGATATTTCAAACTTTTTCAAGTTTTGTTTTTAAAGAGGAAGCACATCTCCTTAGTTTTACCCTGAGTCTGTTGCATTCTGATATCAGGCAAACCAGAGATATTCCAGAGATAGTCATGTACATGTATACATATGGAGCTTTTCCAAGAGTTTGATTGGACAGTTGTTTTCTTTTAGAGCCGTGCACAGCTGGAAAAGTTTAAAACTCATGTTTTAGTGGAATTATTACATGTTTCACAAGTAGACAGTGATTTGATGTTGTCCAGGATGCATTAGGACAGATTAACGTTTATAGCTACTTGATTGGCAAACGTGATTTATTTTCATCTATCTCTGAATGTGGTTTAAGTGATCTGTTACACCTGCTGCCCACTTTTGATCAGATCACTTGGGATGGAAGTCAATACTAGATGTAAACAAGATCTAAGTGGAGGGAGAGAGAAACTGAGGTTTTCACATCTGACAGATGTTTTCATATGCCCTGATCCCTAATCCAATTTTCTCTTCAGTATATCTTCCTCACCCCGAATCTTTGTCTCGGCTCATCTCTCAGAATCGCATCCACACATGGCCGATCCCCATCATTATCCAATCACATCCATCCACCGCCCTCCATGTCAGCGCCAATACAATCAGCGGCATATGGTAGCCACATTCGCGAGACCCCGCACTTCCTGATCGCTTCCTTTCGGGAGGCGGCGCTGGGCAGACATGCGGGAATATGTAATCAGACGTTTGGCAGAATCTGCAGCAATCAGGCACGCCATCAGACGCTTTTTGGTCCTCGGCCACTGGGGCTTAAGGGTATCTGGGGTGTGTGTGCGGTTAACATCAAAGTTCCTGGATAAGAGAAATAGTTGGAGAGAGAGGAGATTACATGGATTAGGACGGAGGGGGAAGGAATAATGTAATTAAACACTTGTCGAGATTTTATTCCACCCCATAGACATGAGAGAGACTCTGTAGGGGCTGATATGCTGATTATAACTCATGCTGCTCCAAATTTGTTGACAGAATACTGTGTGTTGGGCATTTGGCCTGGGAGCGACTCTTAATGCCGTCATATTAGAAAGATAGATGGAGTATTATAGGAGCATAAATGTGGCGAGACAATGAAATTGCATTCCTTCTGAGTTGAGCACACACTTTCCATCTTTCAGCACCCTCTGTAATGTTAATGGCCGCCCGTCTGTTGGACACTACCTTTGTGTTCCAGCTCAAGCGAGGATATGATGTCATCAGGGCTTTTGTGTATCAAATCCAGTGCAAACATTAGATGACTAAAGTGCTGATGTATGTGTGTACATACCTCAGGTACATACATTTCTCACATACATACAATGCCGCTCATTGATCAGCTCCAAAGAGCCATATTATAGATTTATGTTTTACAGTGTTTGCAAGGCATCTCTGTATTGAAAGACATCTTCTTATTATTTACTGTATTTTCTCATTTTTTAACATACAGACTGCATTCAATTCAATTTTATTTTGCAAACAAATTCCTAGGTGTGCTGGCCATTTCATCTTCAAGGGTTAGTTCACACAAAAATGAAAATTATGTAATTTATTACTCACCCTCATGTCGTTCCACACCCGTAAGACCTTCGTTCATCTTCGGAACACAAATTAAGATATTTTTGATAAAATCAGATGGCCCGTGAGGCCTGCATTGAGAGCAAGTTAACTTAGACTTTCAAATGCCCAGAAAGGTACTAAAGACATTTTTAAAACACTTCATGTGGCTACAGTGATTCAACCTTAATTTTATGAAGCAACTAGAATACTTTTTGTGCGCCAAAAAAACAAACCAACAATCAACAATATCTAGTGATGGGCGATTTCAAAACACTGCTTCATGAAGCTTCGAAGCTTAACGAATCTTTTGTTTCAAATCAATGGTTCGGAGCGTGTATCAAAAGATGTCAAACTGCCAAAGTCACGTGATTTCAGTAAACGAGGCTTCGTTACGTCATAAGTGTTTCGAAATTTCAATGGTTCACGTGACTTTGGCAGTTTGATACACACTCCGAACCACTGATTCAAAACAAAAGATGCGTAAATCTTCGAAGCTTCATGAAGCAGTGTTTTGAAATAGCCCATCACTAGATATTGTTGAATAGTCGTTATTTTATTTTATTTTTTATTTTTTTGGCGCACAAAAAGTATTCTCGTTGCTTCATAATATTAAGGTTGAACCATTGTACTCACATGAACTGTTTTAAATATGTCTTTAGTAGCTTTCTGGGCATTTGAAAAATGTTAAGTTAACCTCAAATGTCTAAGTAGGCCTCACGAGCTATTAGATTTTATCAAAAAATATCTTAATTTGTGTTCCAAAGATGAACGAAGGTCTTACAGTTGTGGAACGACATGCAGGTGAGTAATTAAAGACAGAATTTTCAGTACCATTATAAATTAATATTATTAAAAATAAAAAATATACAGTACCATTCAAAAGTTTGGGGTCTGTAATATTTTTTTTAAATTTTTTTTTTAAAGAAAGATCTTAGTTTATATTTTGTATGATTAATCATGTTCTTTGTTTGATATCAATATCGATAATTAAAATCCCAAGATCAATTTCTTACATATTTGTACAACAATTCCTATCCTGCAGATGCCACTGCATTCTGCTGAACTAACTTACTCAGCCGTATAATTTGGACCATGTTCATTTATTTTTTAATTAATGTGAGTGTGACGACCAGGGCGGGCGAGAGCCGTGAGGGAACGGCGCGAGGCCGGTGACGCGAGTGTTAATGATCGTCACCTGTGAGGCGCACCGGCCTCGAGTCCCTCACGGAGGAGCTCCGGGAGCATAAAAGGAGGAGCGACGACAGTTAAGGGAGAGAGGACCAGGCCTGGACTTTGTTATGTTTTATTATGTTTGTGTGGCCGGCAGACGTCCGCGAGGGTCTGCCGGCATTACTTTCGTTTTGTTTTGTTGTTTATTTTGAGATTAAAGTTTGTTTGAATGTTCGCCGGTTCCCGCCTCCTTCTTCCCACATCTATGAACCGTGTTACAGTGAGTTTGAGTATTATGCAAAACAATTTGTGTAACCCCATTTACAAACAATAGACTCATATGAGCCAGTTCTTTATAGTGAATCAAAAGCCTACAATGCAACCAATGTATTGTAAGTCTAATTGTTGAACCGAATGAGTCTTTTGAGTCAAACTTTACAGTATGCGCATTATTGAGTCAACTCGAGCTGTTAACTTGACCTAACCGCTCAACACAAAAACACACACCATCTTCTGCATGTGTTCTGGGAGGACTCATTATTCTCCTGCCTCACATCTACACATTCACACCACTAGCTCTCTTCTCCATTCTTTCATGCTGTTGTACATCCTTATCTGCTGTTCTTTCATGCTTGCAGTGTTGCCTCAGGTGAGACAGGCCTCGGGTAAAAGACAGTAAGCATCTTGAGTCCACATCCACACAGTATATTATGTGCTGAAGATGCCTGAAAGAGAGACATACCATCATTTAGATGTTTTCCTGGTACAAAAAGAAGTTTATTAATGGTAGTAAAAGTGTAACAAGACCACCTGCCCTCATCTAAATTACAATGTATGGCTTAATTAAGCATAATTTAATTGCAGCACAATACCTTTAATGGACAGTGCTTTTAATCACGCTTTGGCCTCTACACAAAGCTTTAAAGCACTCTGTCGATTGATAGCCTACTATGTCATTTCCTTTTAATGGACATCCTGGTCTTAGTGCTGCTGTCACTTCCACGTTAACGTGTGCACTTTCATTTATGGCCTCGAATAAGTTATTGGCTGGCTTGATGTTTGGTTTTCTTGCTTATCCGATCGGTTGTGTGGTAAATATTAGAATGACACCTCCATTGTTGTTTCTTACTGGCAAAAGGAAAGACTACAATGGAAAAATATGTTTGGCTTTCGACTGAAACAAGTTTGTTTATGTTTTAATGTGTTTACAGCACACAATCAATCCCTGTTTGATGAAAAGAAATGCACAAACTGCAGACAAAAAACACCCACAATTGGAGCATTTCATATTTACAGAGCCCTTTTTCTTTTATGAGCATAAATTGCCTTTGCGATACATAAACACGACTGCGAACATAAACACTGATAGTATAAATGACTCGGCTGCCATTGCAAATGACAAAGCAGTGCAAACATACTGTTATTGTCTACAATAAAAATAATCACTACATACTTTGCCTCGACAATAAAATGCATCTTTGTTTCCAAATAGACCATTTTTGCAGCGCTTCTGAAACTTGATTGGAAGCGGTGGCAGTATGTTTGGTGAGAGTTTCCCCTGTAAAAACTGTAACCACTAAAAATAATGAATTAATAAATAATGCATGAAGAGTAAACAGTGATTCACCTGAGGCTTGTTGTTTAAATGTAAATACTGAGCTGTGAGAGAGGCGTGGTGGGTTCAATTACCTTTTAAATCCACCCACTTTAATCATTGTAATGTCTTGTTTGATTTACCGTATTGTTTGGAGGCTGTTTGGGAAAGTTTGGGAACAGATGGCGGCATTAACACGCAAGACGGATCTAAGATTAACGTTGAAACTTGTTGTACCTCGACAAACATTTGCTTATCATCATTCCATTCCATTAAACTCTCTCACTGTACTAGCTTGTTAACGTTGATGCCGGTTTAAAATTCTCTCAAATGGATTTTTTTTTAAAATTTTCTTTGTTCTGTGATTATTTCTTTCCCCTTTTATTCAGTATTGCTGTTTTACAAAAGATAACAACTTGGGAAATAAACAATATAATCTTACAGAAGCTGGTTGGGTGGTTGCCCAAGAAATGTTGTCAACTTTTGTGAAGTATTGAATAGGACAGACACACCACACGTCCCCTCCAGACATGTGTTGTAGCCTGGGTGATTTTGTCATCATCATGGCAATTGGAGTGAACACAAACAAGTATTTAAAAAATCTGACATCACACTGAAAACGGTTGCCTACTTTTCATGCAGTCACAGACAATTTATGTTGATTGTAATGGAAGTTACTCAGTTTTACATCACTCTGACTCTGTGTGTGGTGTAAACACGATGTAATTCTAGATTAATTTCAATTGACAAACAATGTCAAAACTTGACAACCTAGAAATCAACCTAGAAATCATCTGATTTGTGGTCAATGTTTTTCAGGTGTTTTACTATGGCTTCAGTTGTGGCTCATCTAATCATATTTAGAATGTATTACTGGTTTGAGTCTTTCACTGTTTACTCAGGTGTTGCATAAAGTGAAGAAGCGTGATGGTAGACTTCTTATAATCTCATAAGATCTTAATAAGATAATCTTATATTTTGATTTGCACCTAATAAATTCCACATGAAAAGAAAACAATCATTTGTAAACTATTTAATTCATTGGATCACCATAAAAGCCAGGAAAATGCAAACTTAAATGTCACATTTATTTTGATTTAATACATTTTCAATTATAAGCAAGCATATCATTTTTCACTAACAAAAAGATATTAACGAAATATGATTGGATTAAATTTTGGACTTTGCTGCAGGTATTTTCCAGAGTAGGATGTGGTGTTATTTTGAACATTTGCCATTGTCTGAAAGCACTTGGTATTTGCTGTTTGACAGCCAAAACAATTATGAATTACCACTATAAAAGTGCCATAATAATATATCTAGACATTATTTATAGATACGGGAGGCAAAAATCAGATGCAAAACGGTAGCAGCATCAAACATAAAGTGCAATCAATCAAGAATGTGGCAAAACAAAACATGGATACCACGGCTTTCTCCTTAGACTGCTAACATGCCTTTGAGGTTGAAAACACATTGGGTGGAGTCACTCTACATGAGTTGGAATATTATAATTTTGGCACTTGTTGCAATACCACCAGCATCCCACAGGTTGTACCAATTACATAGTTTTGCCATGTGACCCACATTTTCCCATGGTCATTAAGCGGCGACCCAAAAGTTTTAGGATTTTGAACCAAGCAAATTTATTTCATAAAAAAAAAAAAAAAAAAA
>RJVU01002418.1:1221834-1247524 GCA_003731715.1 Anabarilius grahami | reverse complement strand
TTCTATCCCCCTACACTACCCCTATCCCTAAACCTAACCATCACAGGAAACATTCTGCATTTTTACATTTTCAAAAAAACATAATTTAGTATGTTTATTAATCCATTTCCCTCGTGTTTAATATTTCCCACGATGTAGGTGATCTCAGGTTTTTATTACATCGTGGGGCCATTTGGTCCCCACGATGTAATATAAACAAGAACAGTTTACACACACACACACACACAGTACCATCCATCCCACTTTACTTAAAGGGGTCTTGAAATAAATTGTATTATTTTCCAATGTTTCCTGAGGTGCACTTATAATGTTAATATGATTTTTACCTCAAATAATTTTCATAATTTAGAAATAAATGGCCATTTTCTACTATTTTCTGATTTTAGCCCTCTTATTTTTGAACGCATTGTTTGAAGGGGCGTGTTTGCTGTTTGCAAGTCAGCACTGACGTGACTTGGACGTTCGTTAAAAATAAACTGAATCCATTTTTCTCTGACATCAGGATCCTTCGGCAGATTATGCAAAGATGATGTTTCTCCACAGCCAGGAACAGCACAACGTCTGTGTGGCATCACAATCTTGTTATTATTAAAAGTAGGCGTTGTTGTCTTGCTCCAGAGGCAGTCGTATGCAAATGATTGTGCCCCTGTGACGTCACATGACACCTCTGTTCCAAACGAAGCTTTTTTACAGCTTGATTATATAAATGCTTTTTTTTTTATCAATGACGAGGACGTTTTAAGTTATGAAACTTGCAGGATGTATTAATGATACAAAGACCTCTCATATGCCAAAAGACCAAGAAAATTTTGATTTCTCATGTCATCATGACCCCTTTAGCATACAGATACATTGTAAGAATATCACTGTTCTCATAACACTGTTGAATAAACTGTAAGGTAAGGCTAGTATATAGCAGTCCCAAACTAGTTTTTGTTAGTACATTAAAGTTAGTAAGTTGGTATGAGCCACCACAGTCATCAAAATGTAGAATTGCCGGTTAAGGTTACAGAAACTACAGTTACCATGGTAAATACACAATACTAAATTGAAATGTAAATAAAACATAGGGACACTGATCCTGATGAATATGATAAACATCATACCTGGATGCAAATCATTCCTAGCTAATACACTACACACCACTAATTGACATGCTCATAATTTTAACCACAAAAAAGTTATGACACTGACACTGCGTGGGTCCAAAGTTGCCCTGACACACCAAACCGACGCTCGACACCCGACGGCCAAGTAGCACGTCCGTTCTGCGCCTGCGTAAGAAGAAATGCCTTTCTGTACCAGCAGGTGGCAGTAGCTGAACAGCCAATCAGAATGATCAGGTGGCCCGACTGACCGACGAGCTCCGACGCCGATTCAACATGTCGAATCGGCTGAAAAAAAAAGCAGACGATGACCAACTTCAGCCAACGGTGTGGAACACACTGAGAAAACTTAGTCGGCCGACGAACAAAAACTGCGTGGTGTGTTCCGGGCTTGACAGAAGACCAAAGTCTTTGCAGAAGAGTCAGCTTTCACAGACGTCTTGGATCAGAAAAACATTTAGAATCAAGTTTGTTGTTGTTGTTAGTTTGACTACACACTCTACAACCCACTCAAAATGATTTTCACTAACACTTGTTAGTGTTTAATACTCTGATATGTTGGTAAAAGTAGCTTTAGAATGTTCACCACAAAAAAAAAAAAAAGTTTTTTTTTAAAATCCCTTTCTTTGTGTGGATAAAGGAACACTAAAACAAACTTCAAAATATCTTCTTTTATGTTCCACAGAAGAAATAAAGAAAGAATGTCAGGTTTGGAATGACATGAGGGTGAGCAAAGGATCACAGAGTTTTATTATTTGTGGGTAAACCAAAACAGAACAGATCTAGTTACATGTAAAAGAGAAGAGTTTGGTTGAGCATTTTGGATGCTTTTATGGCTGCAAAGCTGTATGTAATATTATTCCACAAAAAATAGCAATTATAGCATTTTGTCACAGCTACTCATCTGCAAAATTAGCTTGTTACTGGAAAGCTACTCTATTTTCATTGTAGCTGAGCATTTATTGTAGCATTTATGCTTCTGCCTTGCTCAGCTAAAATGAAAATAGCGTAGCTTTCCAGTAACAAGCTAATTTTGCTGATGAGCAGCTGTGACAAAATGCTATAATTGCTATGTTTTTGTGGCATAATATTACACGTAACACTACTGAAAAATGTAGTTAAGTTAGAAGTGTCTTTTAGTACTTCCCCAAACTGCTGCATTTATGTTTCTTCCTTGATATGGTAAGAGAACAGTCTCTGTAGTTATTGGAAAGCAGAGAGACAGAAAGAGAGCTAAAAAAACAAAAAAAACAATTTGACAGAAAACACTGAAATCATTACAGCATGCACTCAATTCGAAAGCTAAGAATCTTGTTAAAAATAATCTGATAACATGTAGACAATTTCAGAGCTGAGAAACGGAACCGACACTGTTTGTGACCCTGTAACGGGTTTCAACAAGAAATAATGTTAAATGCTTCAACCCGAACAGATGAACAGAATGGCCTGCAGTGACAACACATTGAGGAGATAAACACTTCCTGGGGTACCATCACTGAGAGACATACATTTGGTGTAGTATCCGGTGTGTGTGTGATGCATACTCTGTGATGTTACAAATTGCTGTCTGCACCATGAAGATTAAATGAAGCCTCTTAAGTGTATATCCCAGATACTGTTATTGTATCAAATTTCTGAAAAATTCCCAGCAAGCATTTCACACGGTCCACTGAGTGGCAGCTTAAAGTACTGCAGCACGGGGGGAATACCTGCTGTAAGGCAATACTTTACCACGACCGCTTGACTGCTTTTACACTGTGTGTCACGAGAAAAGATTGAAAACACAATGAAATGAAATGGAATACTGGTATATTGCGTACTGCACAGTATACGACCTAGTATTTGTTACATGTATCATGTAAAAACAGCATGCAACAGTAGTATGTTACATTATGACATTATCTCACATTGCAAGTTTTGCAAGTTTTTTTTTTTTGGTTACTACAACCCGATTTCCAGAAAAGTTGGGACGTTTTTAAAAATTTGAATAAAACGAAAACTAAAAGACTTTCAAATCACATGATCCAATATTTTATTCACAATAGAACATAGATAACATAACAAATGTTTAAACTGAGAAATTTTACACTTCTGTGCACAAAGTGAGCTGATTTCAAATTTGATGCCTGCTACAAGTCTCAAAATATTTGGGGTGGGGACATGTTTACCATGGTGTAGCATCTCCTCTTCTTTTCAAAACAGTTTGAAGACGTCTGGGCATCGAGGTTATGAGTTTCTAGAGTTTTGGTGTTGGAATTTGGTCCCATTCTTGCCTGATATAGGTTTCCAGCTGCTGAAGGGTTTGTGGTCATCTTTCATTTAATGATGCGCCAAATGTTCTCTATAGGTGAAAGATCTGGACTGCAGGCAAACCAATTCAGCACCCGGACTCTTCTACAACGAAGCCATGCTGTTGTAATAGCTGCAGTATGTGGTATTGCATTGTCCTGCTGAAATTTCAGCATTCATAGTGCCTTCCAAAACATGCTAGCTGCCCATACGGTATACACTTATGCACCCCCATACCATCAGAGATGCTGGCTTTTGAACTAGACGCTGATAACAAAAGTCTCCCTCCTCTTTAGCCCGGAGGACACTGCATCCGTGATTTCCAACAAGAAAGTTAAATTTGGACTCTTCTGACCATAGAACACTTTTCCACTTTGAAACAGTCCATTTTAAATGAGCCTTGGCCCACAGGACATGACGGCGCTTCTGGACCATGTTCACATATGGCTTCCTTTTTGCATGATAGAGCTTTAGTTGGCATCTGCAGACGGCACGGCGGATTGTGTTTACCGACAATGGTTTCTGGAAGTATTCCTGGGCCCATTTAGTAATGTCATTGACACAATCATGCCGATGAGTGATGCAGTGTCGTCTGAGAGCCCGAAGACCACGGGCATCCAATAAAGGTCTTCGGCCTTGTCCCTTATGCACAGAGATTTCTCCAGTTTCTCTGAATCTTTTTATGATGTTATGCACTGTAGATGATGAGATTTGCAAAGCCTTTGCAATTTGACATTGAGAAACATTGTTTTTAAAGTATTCCACAATCTTTTTACGCACTCTTTCACAGATTGCCCATCTTTTCTTCTGAGAGACTCTGCCTCTCTAAGACATCCCTTTTATAGCTAATAATCTTACAGGCCTGATATCAATTAACTTAATTAGTTGCTAGATGTTCTCCCAGCTGAATCTTTTCAAAATTTCTTGCATTTTCAGCCATTTGTTGCCCCTGTGCCAAATATTTTGAGACCTGTAGCAGGCATCAAATTTGAAGCTCATTTAGTGGATAAAAGTATAACATTTCTCTGTTTAAACATTTGTTATGTTATCTATGTTCTATTGTGAATAAAATATTGTCAAATGTGATTTAAAAGTCTTTTAGTTTTTATTTTATTCAAATTTAAAAAACGTCCCAACTTTTACGGAATTCGGGTTGTATTTTAAGTCAGCTATTAAAGCCTCTATCATTTCTTTCTAGAACAGATAATATAAATAATCTACTAGTTCAAAATAAAGAATTATAAAAATATCAATGGGAACACATGCCTCATTAGTACAGTTGGTACACTTATTGTAAGTGGTAACAAAGGTCTCCATTGCAAACATTCATATCTCTTAGAAATTTTGTCTTTTTAATAGACTTTTAAAAGAAAAATTGTATACCAACTGTATGTCTTTTGTATTTTTAACAATTTTGTGGGGTCCATTCAAATGATGAGTCAAGAAAAAGATTGTGCAGTACTATTTCTGGTTCATACGTCAAATTGAAACGGACGTTTTACCACATTGCATTGCGGCATACGGTGTTCCTCAGAGTGTGCTCTGTTGAATACTGCAAGTGTATAGATTCTATACATGCAAAAAATAGCTTGCAGGGCATACAAACTGCGTACTGAAGAAATAATATGAATAGTTTAGTGAAATGCTTTTCCGAAGATAGCTGCTGTCTTTCTCTCCCACATGGTTTCTCAAGTATGTGACCTCCCAGCGCAACTGAAGAACTTCTCAGCTTGAAGGCCGCGGGCAGAGACAGAGAGCCAGGTAATCTCGGGTTTCCTCTGTGACAGCTCAGGTGAGACACAGAGCCACTCTTGTCTCTGATCTCCTGCAGAGCAGAGCATGCAGTGCTTTTTCTCTAATGCACACACATTCATGTCCGCAGTATCAAAGCTTCTGAGAGCGAATGAGCGTTGAATTATCTTTTCCTGTGCCCTAGGAAACTACTGTTTATGCAGCTGTGTCAAAGGCACAATCAAGTCTGGTTTGAGTTTTAAGCCGCAGCATTAGCTGAAGATTTAAGCTTTTCCTCTAGGGCCGCCTTGACACTGACAGTTGAATGGTCGTTCCAAAAGGGCCTGAAGGTAAATATTGAATGGTTGTCATTGTTAGGTTGGGTTGGGTTGGCGGATGGTGCATTTGGCGGAGAGCCCGGAGGCACATTGAAACCGAGTCCCGTATGAGAGAGACTGATCACTTAATCAGCGTATAAAGCTGAAATGGTAGAGAAAACAGCATGGAAAGGTCGAGAGGTGAGACAGAGGAATCTAATTCCATTTCCCACTGTTTCATAATGACTGGGGTTTATTAGGTGAAGAAACATTGGACTGGTTTATTCATGAGACTGAAGCTCAGCTAAAGCATTTGGATTTAGTTTGATCATTGTGCCTTTTGTTAGACCTGAATGCAAGTGATGATCTGGCTCTGGTATTTATTTTTTTGTAACATTTTGTTGAGGCGTTGTATTCAGTCAATGGTAATGTTCTCTTCAGCACACGTGGACATTCAGATCTGTCTTTTTTCCATGGCTCAATTAGTATTATGCCAAAAAATAGCAACTTGGGGACTACACTTCTAAATCTGTATGACATTTTTTTTCTGTAGAACACAAATTAAGATAGTTTAAAGAATGTTGGTAACCAAACAGATTTGGTTACCATTGACATCAATTGTATGGACAAAAAACACTGCAAAATTTTGAATGTTTAATTTATTTGTGGGAATTAGTTATTGTTTACATTTCAGTTTTGACATGATAAATACTGGACATCAGAAGTTTTCCACTACAGACCTGATTTCTAGAAAAATACATTACATTGAAACTGAGAATGATCTTAAGTTAAATTACCTGTGCGCAACCTAATTAATATATATGAGCTACGCCTACCATTTTGGGATGACAACCAGCATGTCTGTGCATCAACTGTCCCCACCATTTTTTTTAAATGTGATCCATGTCATAATACAGGATATGTTATGAATGTCCAGTAGTGGATGGATTTTGTGAATTTCATTATGAAGAGTTTTGGAAGAGTAAAGATGACTGTGAGAAGTGCTTAGCAAATGCTACCATAACAGTAATGGTCACTCCTCGTAGTAACACTCAATTGAAGAAGCTTTTCCAGGAAGAGCTGTCATCTGGTCGAATACCACCCTCAGTGTTCAGAAGCTATCATTTAACTGTCTTCATTTGTTTAACCAAAACCCTGATTACGTGTGTGTTTGTTGGGTTTGATAAACAGTGATGCAGCTTAGCTCTTGTTTCCTCTTAAAGAGTGTTTGCTTTTTTGATTTAATGAGGGCTGGCGGGTCAGCAATATTCTAAAATTATAAAAAGCAAAGAGTTACAGTATAAGAATCATCTGATTTGTCTCTCAGACGTTTAGATAAGTCTAAAGGAACTGAATGGTCTGTAGTCGGCTGGTTTTGGGCGGTTTGGCCATTTGATTGCACAAACACAGAAATTTGCCTAAAAAAACGTAATCCCTAACTGTAAAAGACAGGCCACTGACGGCCCAACCAATCACCACAGCTCCCTATGATTCATTTAGATATATTTACAGAGAGTATGAAATCTGCCTCAGGCTCAAGGCCTATTCACGTCAAGAAACAAACAAAAAGCACTCTGCTCATTCACATTCAAGTACAACTCATATAACTATTTGTATTTCACTCATTTTTATGGAGTTGTATGACTTGATAGCTTTTTCTAGAGTTAAAAACGCACTGTCTAGCTGTCAGAATCTTTTTTGCTGTTAGGGTTAGGTGCGATTTCTCCTCACGTCTTTTACAGCAATATCTGTCAGCTAATAGGGATATTTTATGCATGCTATTCCATACATTTTTTAGCACCTTTAACAAGAAATTAAACTTATTTGACAGAAAAAGACTTGTCTTAAAACAAAACAGCCAATTACTTACCAGAGAAGAATACTTTTTTATTATTTAAAACAAAATTCAAGCCACCTGATACAAATTTCATTTCATGAATTCATTTCTTGATGTTATTTCCATCAAGGGATGCATCAATTTTTGTTCAAGATCTTGTATTGATAATGAAAAGTCGAGCACTCCGTAAAGTCTACTCCAGCACATCCCAAAGACTTTCAAAGAATTTAAAGGGTTAGTTCACTCAAAATGAAAATTCTGATATTTATTATTCACCCTCATGGCGTTCAACACCCATAAGACCTTCGTTCATCTTCGGAACACAACTTAATATATTTTTGATGAAATCTGAGAGGTATATGTCTCCTTCATAAACAGCAATTTAACAACCACTGTCAAGGCCCAGAAAGGTTCTAAAGACATTGTTAAAAAAGTCAACATGGCTGCAGTGGTTCAACCTTGATATCATGCGATCGTGGGTTCGATCCCAAGGAACACATTTGCTCATAAAGTGTATATGCACTATAAACCACTAAGGGTAGGTTTAGGGATGGGGTGGGTGTTGTTAATAAAAAAAATATTTTTGCTAAATGGAAATAGGACAAATGGTGTAAAAAGTCCACACATTGCATTTGAATGAGCACGCATTTTGATTGGTAATGACAGTCATACGTCATTTCATGACGACAGACGTAACACGACACTGTCATTATTTTTACGTTAGCTAGAGGGCGCATGACTTTAAAACGTAAATATAGTTCGTAATAAGGTGCTTGAAAAACGACCTATAGGGTCGTTTTTTTTTTTGGAGGACAGTCTGGAACGTAAACAGCGTACGAGAATTACACCGAAGAGAAGATATAGACAAGCATAAGAGACATAAGAGAAAACATTTTGAAAATCTTATACCAACCCCAAACTTTTGAACAGTAGTGTATATTTTATATTTCTGGCTTGTTTGGTACAGTTATGGTTCTTGTAAGTTTCCTTTATACCAGATCCAGACACATTATTGAAAAGATGGAAGAACAAAACAAACAAATACTTTTATGAGTCTTGTTTATAGGGAATTTTAAGTCTTGGAGTGAATGTTCCTTTCCCTCTCATATTTTAACAAAATCGCAATAGCTTTTTGAAACTAAAGATAATAAGAGAGGCTGACAGTTAAATCAGTATATTCTGGCTAAACCCTAAGCACTGCAGTATCTGCTTCCACAACACTGGTTAAAAAGTAATGTCTTTAGACATGGTGCCATATTTATACCATGGATTTGTTCCTTGGAGTTCTTAGAAATTCATTGAGTACCATGTAAATACCACAGTACACACAATCCTTCATGTAATCCTTCAGTATACAAAAATATAAAGGTATTAAAATCTGATACAATCACTGTACTATGACACCACTATGGTGTCTTCTGTAAGGGAGAAATCACACACAGAATTGTTGGCATACTTTTCTCTTTGTGTAGGCCGCTGTGTAACAAATCCATTGCAGCAAGTCAGCTGAGCAGAGAAAAGACATTTGTCAGAAAAGAGATGGCCAGACACAAAGCGAAGGAGAGCGGAAATGTTTTTCTGATAAGCACGCCTCCAGGAGCACTCCGCTGGCCCTTGGTGATTAGAGACGCGCTGGAGTACGTCCAGAACACGTCAGGCTGACCTTGACACGTGCTTCATCATGCTGTAAGCGTGTACTCCAGAGGGGCTGAGAGCTCAGGAGTGGATGACACAACAGGCTGTGTAATCACAAATTACACCCCATCCTCTGATACGGAGTTACCACCGGCCGTCGTCTCCATGTTTGCACAATCAGCTCTCATTCGACATTCATGCGACACACATAATTTTTATTCATCCACCAAATGCTTCATATCCCGTTCTATACAGTGCATGCCAAGTCTGCGTGTTTCAATCTGTGGTATTAGCTCTACAACATGCTATCTAGACAAAGTCACGCATGCTGGAGAATCCTAATGCTCTATTGATTGACTCAGGCCTAAGGCTTTGAATCATATAGGCCTGCCAAAGGTTATCATAATCAATACGCAATAACCGTAATAGCGCTCTCAGCCCGACTACAAAAGAATAAAAGAACAATCATGCAAATTTGATCGACCAGAGGTTATGGGGGCGATGATATCAGTGGTTACAAGGACAGGGTCCCAGCATTCCTCAAGCTAGTTGAGCTCCCTATTTTGGCTGCCATGGTAACCTTGACAAAAAGTGCCGGTTTGCAAAAGTGGGAAAGGAAGTGTCTATTTTTACCCACAGGATGGAGAGGGACACATAGAGCTGCATGATTTTGTGGATGAGAAATGTCGATGAATATCTTTAGCACATTTTTAGAGGTTTGTCTCTGTTTTGAGGGAATGTAACTGAGGTCTGTAAGTGTGTGTGTGTGTGTGTGTGTGTGTGTGTGTCGAGGTGGGAAATGAAGGTTTCTCTCATTGTGGTGTTATAGAAGTGTGACTGTTACACCTTTCCCGGAAGCTGTAAATTGGTTTTAACACTAAATGTCTTGCCTTAATTAAACAGAGAGTGTGCTGATATGACTCTTCAGAAGAAGAGTTTAACACACATTTGAATGAATGACGCACACCTACAAACTGAATGGCTAGACTTCAGGAGAGATTGAAACAGTTCTGGGGCACGTTCAAGCTCAAACCGGTGCACAACGTTTCGCTACGGTTTCTGGGTTGAATGACATGTTTCCTGGAAATGGTGTGCAACGCGTTTTGAGAACGTTTTCTCTTGTTTGGTGGGTGTGTCAGAAATGTCAGCCCAATCAGTAACAACGTGTATATAAACCACAAGGTATTAAGGAGACAGTTTGCACAATGGGTATTAATGTAACATAAAAGTACTATACATATTTATATATTTTGCTATTGTATTTTGGAGTGACATTTTCATAAACTTTTCTATTCTCCTCTGGTACAATATCATAGCACAACAACAGTGATCATCAATAATGATAAGCCTAATACTCACAAAAAAATAATAAGGTCATATAGATCATAACACAGACTCGGAGGTAAGAAGCGGATTATCCTTCACCTGAAATGTGAGGCAAATGTTGGATCACAATAATTAGGAACCACAGTTTCCACAAATCCCTTCACTCGATTGGGATGTACTCTTTTATTCTGGATGGCAAGGGCAGTGACTGTAACATCGAGCGGTATTTTGCAGTATTAAACACATATTTATACTGAACTCATCAGGCTCTGAAAATTCTTCAAAAAGAACACAAAGAATGACCTTCTCAGCTGCCATAGTTGCAACTCTTGCGTCGTCAGAAAAGGGTGTTCAACGCACCACCGTTTCCGTTTAAAAAACGTTTTGCAACATTTTGTCGGGGCTGAACGCAGCCCTGGTTTGCCTGGTGTTGTCTAAGGTCAACCATCTGTCTGTGTAAAATGTAAAATCATTATTGATCAGAATAACAGTAGTGTAAAAACAGTAGTAGTAGTAGTAGTAGTACCCTGTAAAAATATTCTGTTAAATTTACTGTAGAAAACTGGCAGCTGTGGTTGCCAGAAATTCACCATAAAAAATACTGTGGCATTGTTTCCAGTTTTACAGGATGCCTGTATATTTTATAACTTAAAACGAAACTGTATTTCATTAAGCGATATAATGTCAATATGCCTACTTTAACTACCAATATATATATATATATATAGTCACCAAAACTGAACAGTTAAGAAAGTTGCACCGTCTCTCTTTCTTTCTGAGCTCATATAAATTGGTAATGTGTGATTTCAATGTCTTTGTGTGTCCAGTGGGAGAACTACTGAGAACACTGATATTGATGATGTCATTGTAGAACCCCCACAGATCGGAGTAATTATCATATTCTACCATCAACACTTGAAGAGACTCGGGGGACAAATGAATTGTGCTCACTAGTAATGCTGTTTATTTGGACATGCAGTTGTAGTTGTAGACACACAGTCACCGGGTCAGTTTAATACTCACAGGACGCGCCGTCTGACAGCCAGCTTTCTGTGCACATGCTTCGGATGTGTGTGCGCTCATTAAACCATATATCTGAAGTTTAAACTGATATGGCTTTAACTTTCATGATGACAAAGAACTGCAATGTGACTTGAGCGTGGCTGCGACAGAGATGATAATAAAAGTATCCAAGGGATGAGTGGTACAGGTTCTGCCCTCTTCTGGAAAGTGGGGTGGGGAGCAGCACCTCATTTGCATTTAAAGATACATGCACAAAAAGAGCATGTTTTTCCTTCCACTCAAAAATGGGCTTTTTTCAACATGGTATAATAAATGATATGTGGGGTATTTTGAGCTGAAACTTCACATACACATTCTAGGGACACCTGAGACTTATACTACCCCCCGGGGTCCCAGACAAGGCTTAAGCTAGTCTAGCTGTTTTAACTGAAAGCAACTTGCACTGCCATATCTTAAAATATGTCAGTGCCATTATTTGTCTCAAGATGCACACCAATAATGTTTTTTTTTCTTCTAGTGTACATTTATAAAAGCTATTTCAATACCCTAATTGAACTAAGGCCTAATCCTGGCTAAGTCTAAGTCCTGTCTGTGAAACCGGGCCTACATCTTGTAAAAAGGGCTATAATAGAGCCCCTTTAATGTTGTCTCTCGTGACGCTTTTTCGACTCTGTTGTGTGCGTTCATGTGTTTTGGAGGAGGTATGGCTTTGTAGAGCGCTCTGAAGGGAGGGTGGGATCTAATGCTTTCAAAGCTAGCTCGCTATTGCTAGTCTCTGCCATTGCCTATCCTACTTTTAATTTTAGGGCTGTAAATAGATCAATAATAATAATAATAATAATAATAGTAATTAATTGCACTTTATTAATCAAATCAATATAGAATCAATATATATGAAGTATGTTTTTGATAATATTTATTTAGATTTAAGCTGTCTTAAACCTGAGAGACACCAATTATTCTGATAAACTCAAACGATTAAACTGGTTTGCAGGTGTTTTATAAACAGGCTTTTTGCTCTAAAATACTGCATAGGAGAAAGAAAGACAGACATATTTTCAACCTGAAAAAAAGAAAAAGTAAACATTCCATAATTGATTTTTGGTTCAGATGATGTGAGAACCGATAGGAAAGACTGTTTATGTTCTGTTCTGATTGGACTCAGAAGTGTTTAATTTTGTTCAGTTCAAGAATGTCCTAAAATGAGGTCTGACTTTCCTCATATTAGGACACCCAGAGCGAGAGTCGAGGTTCTTTCTGTAGAGATCTGATGAAGCACAATTATCCTAGACATCTGTCTATATTTAGGATTCAGCAACTACACTCTACACTAGTGTGTGAGTGTGTTCAGTCTGCTCCTGTTTTACAGTGAAAGTAAATGAGGTTGTTAAATGTTTCCCCTTTGACCTCTATAAGATGTTTGTAAGGTGAGAGTTCACATTTGGAGTTCATTGATGCATTGACAGGAAATCACGTCTCCCCAAGGATTGCGGTTTGGAGTTCAGTATGAGGTTTAATGGTTTTAGAAAGAAGTTGAAAGAAAAAAAGTGTAATAATGTGTGCAAGCAGAATTTCTGACTGTATCGTCATCAATATTGAAACATGATTAATCACACATCATTCCTTTATGTATGTAGCCCTGCATTCCAAGTGAATGGTCCTTGAGTCTTCTACATGTTAAGACAGACGGTTGTGTGTGCGTGTGTTCAAGCCTGAGGGTTTTCTAGTTTTGCATTAACATTTGAAAGGAAGGTCAAAAGCACATCTGGCAAGAAGTTCATGTACAGAACACACATGAGGAGACCTGTCAGGGTCCTGACCTCCACACACACACACACACACACACACAAACAAACACACACGTGCAAGTCAGTTTAACCTCTCTATTCATCAAAGCTCAGTCAGCTATCATGAATACTGCATGATAAAGTACATCTTTGATTTTTAACACAGACACGCAACCTCATTTCTGTCCCTGTATGCTTGAAGTGTTCCCGTGTTAGTTCAGGATCAATGGGGGAAAATGGAAGCAACCAAAAGATGATAGATTAAACATTTGTAGAGTGGAGGAGAGATCAAATAAAAGAGAATATAGAAGAGCCTGAATGGCATCAGAAATGAGAGAGAGGAAGAATACCTTTTTGAATGCTCATTATTGTAATTACTACCATATTTAGTCTTATTTTTTTTTATATCTTTATTCTTTTGATTAATTTATTTTGCCCTTTACCTAAAGCCATGTTTAAAATTGGCAGAAATTTTGATCATCGTTTCTCCTTTATTGTGATTTGTGACATCAGAAGTGCTTTTCACACTTAAAATAGTTAACCCTGGGTCATTCTAAACCCCGGGTAAACAGAATCCTGGGTTATCTTGCTTCACGTTTCACACTGCTCATAATTTACCAGTGATTAACAATTAATCCTGGGTGTTCATAGACTGACGTTTCACATTGTACATTCACATTGGATAAACGCACGCAGCATGCATCCTGTTTACACAGACTAGCTCTAGCATTGCGCATCCTCAAATTACAGACTGCACTATCAAGTTTATACTGAATGGACATTTCGGACTATAAAGATAAGAATGAAACGTTCTCTTCTTCACATAAATTGTCTCGTTTACTGTCAGCATTTGACATTTTTCCTCTCAAACGTTAAATTTACTGTTTTTTTTACAATGCGCAGTGTTTCAGTGACTGTCCAAAGCAGGAAAATATGACTATGTGATTGGTTGTCTGCTGCTAAGTGTCTAGCTGTAACATTCTAACACTGCATCGTTTCACACTGTACAAGTTTGGCCTTGCAAAAGCGGTGTTAACTCTGCTCCAGAGCAGGGTTTCATAACCCCGGGTAAAAAGCGATGCTAACCCCGCTTAGTAAAACGTTCCTTAAAAGTGGTGTTTAGAGCGACAATAACCCGGGGTTAAGCACAGTGTGAAAAGCCCTAGAGTAAAACGGCTTCTTGAACTAGAAAAACATGTAAGGCAGGACTTGAATTTGCTCATTGGGAATTAATTGGATCGTTGTTGTTTGCTAATTGCTTCAATCTTATAGTATGTGAGTGACAGGTTCCCAGAAGACAGGGATTATTGTCCCGCCCTTGTGCCAGTGCATGTCATCAGTGAAAAGATGTCGTTACGAGGGGATGGGAAAGTTAATGTTTTTGATTAAAGATAAGGGCAAATGAAATTTTTTTTAAAAAAAAAAGCAAAAATGCATGGATAAATCATTTATAAACATGGTAGTATTTTCTTCCTTTTTGTTTTATATGTTTACTCCATTTACTCCACTTTTGTGTTTACTTATTTTGCACTGATTTGGCATGACACATGTACAGTTTATATCTTGCCAGTAACGTATAGTAAATTGAGAGAGCGAGGACGTGTCTTTGAGAGAGAGAGAGAGAGAGAGAGAGAGAGTATGTGTCTTTGAGTTCTTCAGCTTTAAGCATATTGTCATTTTTCAACACATGCAGTCATGTACAATGACACTGTGTGTGTGTGACTGTGTGTGTGTGTGTGTGTGTGTTTGTGTGTGTGTGTGTGTGAGAGAGAGAGCTGGTACTGCTCTCACATTGTCAAGGCCAGAGAGCTGCTTTATGAGGCATCTAATCTATCAAAGATTCCTGACCATAGCTTTCAGCCCGACCAGCCTCTGATCTCAAGTGTTTTTCATTCAACAACTTTTGCTCTTTTAGATGATAAAACTCCCACTCTCGCTGCAGCTAAGAATGTGTGCGCTCTGAAAGAGCCATGCAGTCCATTACAGAGCCACTCGTTCACCATTATGTGACTGAAACCTTGAGCGCTAGCGAGCGTATTGTCATTACTGCTTAACAGTGATATGAGCATCCACGCACTCCTGCTTGTGCCTTCATTTTTTTATAGTGCCACATTTTGTTGACAATTATCAAGATCTCTTTTTTTTTAATTAGCATTGTAAAATAGGTATAGCTAAATTATTTATTTCTGATTCTGTGGCCTGCAAATATTTCTGTTAATATTTCTAAGAATTATTTTGAGCAGTCTAAGTACAGTATTGTTGCTGTAAATCACAATGAGTGAATTTCCACCGGCAGTCTATCACGCTAGTGTCCTGTTATATGAACTGCGTAAACCTTACCGGAGAACTCTGCAAATGCAGGCATAGCAAAGTTCAAGTGCTGTCGCATGTGACAGCGGCATTAGCGATGTACTGTCAGGACCCAGAAGCACTTCACTTGAAATCCGCAAATATAGTATTTCAGGGCCTGGTCCATTAGAGCTGTAATGTCTGTGTGAGTGTTCACACACTGTTAGCTTGGCAGACACTTTGAAAAAGCATCTACTCTTGACTTCACGTCATGGTGGTAGTTTCTGATACAGAGATGGTATCGTAGCCATCTCGTCTCATTTTTTTGTTTGTTTTTGACAAATGTATGTGAGCATGTAGGCGCCCATCCTGGGCTGTGATGTCACCTTAATTAGCGTGTGTATTTGTTGGCTGGACAGTGTCTCATTAAATGGTCAGGTTTACCTCTCCATGGAAATTAAACATCTCCCACAGCCAATTAATGTTCATTTAAGTCCTGCTGACTAACATAATATTGCTGTGGTTTCATAGGACACGTTTGTTCTTCTGAACTACTATCAAATAATCTATAGAGATAAATTCATTGCTGTCTTAAGCACTTGATGTCATCTTTATGTTTTTGACTCTCATGAAAAACTATTTGTGAGACATTTTGAGATAAGCTCAGCCAGAGGCAACTTGAGAGCTTAGAACTGACATTAAGGACCTGTAGAGGTTTCACCAAAGTCCCTTTAAAGACCCCATTAACTTGCTTGACAAGTGCAATTTTCTTTCCTCTGGAATTCCTATTGAAACAGGACGTTTAGGTGGGACTTGACGAACTATGCTGTGCTACTTACTAGTTGGTTTCAGGTAGTATTATGTATTAGAACGTTCTCATTCTAGAGAGCATCTTATTGGACAAAAAACAAGGGCTGGGTATTAAAGGGGTGGTTCAGTGTTTTTTTTCTAGGCTTGATTGTGTTTTTGGGGCACAGTTTAACATGTCTTAATGCTTCGTTTTTTTGAAAACGCTGTATTTTTCATATATTTTACCTTTATTCTACACCTCTGTTTCCACTGTCATATGAACGGCTCGTTTGACTTCCTGCTTCTATGAAGCCACTCCCTCCGAAATACGCAATGTGCTCAGATTGGTTAGCAGGTTGGTAGCTGGCCCAGTGTATCGTGATTCGCTGAAGCGTCCGGAAACGCCACGCCCCTTACCATCCATTGCTTCAGTGAAAATGTAAATAATAGCGCCTATTTTGCTGTATCAAATTGAGCCCGAATCAGACCCAGATGAAGAGGAAAAAGCAGAACCTCTGCAATCACGGCTTTTAAAGGACGTTTATGAATGGTATTTCCTTTAGTATTTGTGTCAAAGTGTTTAGATATGCTGTCACTGCTGTTTGTTAGCTTTTAATATACGGTTTTATCCTGATTAAAGATTTACTGTAGCCGAATACATGACTGAGTAGTGGCATTTTTGTAAAGGTAGCATTTAATTTATAGCATGGACAACTGTTTGTCTAAGAACATGAAGTTTGTTGGCGTTTGTTGGTGAAGTATGCACTAAAATGGAGCTAACTGGCTACACTGTAAATTCTAACAAGTTCAGTTTACTTAAAAAAAGTTTGGAAACCGATTGCCTATTTTTGCAACGCAAACTTAAAGGGAAAACTCAAGTTAAGTTCATAATCTATTAAAAGTAAAGAAATCTAACTCTTCCCAAGTAAATTAAGTAATAAATATCAAGTTAGTTTAATGTCAATTCTAGTTAACATACTCTAGAATATTTACTAATCTTACTTAAGATTTAATTGTAAGATTACACGAGAAATTCCATTTAACTAACAGTGTTATATTGTGTTCTGCAAACATCTTAAATACTATTATTCTCAACATGGCTTTAATCTGCCATTTTATGCTACGTAGACTTAAAAAACTATGTGCAATCGGTTTCCACATTTTCTTCAAGTAAAGTGAAAGAAGAATAGTATGTTGTACCAACAAAAGCTTTGTTAGTATAGTTCACTTACACGAGAGTACTACTAACTAAAAGAAGAACTGTAGAGAGTACTTCATTTACTTTAAATAAAATTTTATTGTCACCATTGTTGTGGTTTGCATGCTGAATGTTGAGATCTGTGTGTGGCTCAAGTGGTCAGCTGTAAGCTACTGTTACAGATACTCAATTAAAAGTTGATAACATAGTGTTAGCACAAACATTTTAAAACATTACTACTGAATACGAAAATTAAACATCTAACTAAACAACATTCAGTAAGAAATCAGTCATCCCCAAAAGATATCTTTTTATTACTTCTCTTCCTTTGAAACCACAAACAATGATTTCTTGATGCATGGCTGCACCAAAATGGAGAGAATTAAAAAATCTTTAACAAAGTTCCAAGTGCGCAACCAAAGGGAACATGAATCACCATCATGGTAAGTAAAAAAAAAAAACTTTTTAGGAAAATCAACATCAAACTAATTGATCTTAACTTGGGTTTTCTGAGTAAACAAGCCATTAATAGACAGCAAGAATAGCTTTTACTTTTATTTCACCGAAGTAGATCCACTCTGCAAACATAACGTTGAATCCTCAGTCCGTGTGATTCTGCACTGTGTGGAGGGATGTATTGGCATGTCTTGAAATTTTTTTGTAATTTTACTCAAATTAAATTAGTTATGGGAACTATCTGTTCTAAAATTTCAGCAACAATTACAAATTTGTAGTAACGTCAACATTTTGGTTAAAATCAAGTAAACATACTAGTGTTTTTATAGTAAGGAATACTATTTGAATTTACAGTGTAGCGAAGCAAAAACGAGTTGCTCTTTGTATATGTCCTTGATGCAACCAAAAATAGCAACAGAACTATGCGTTTAAAAGACATGTACAAACAATAAAACGTACTTACAGTTTGAAGCCAATAAACAGCAGCTTCTGCTTTTAAAGTGGGAACTGCTCCATCTTTCAGTAAAAGCTTTTGTGCAAATCCAGCACTGAACTCGTGTAGACTCTGGAAGCTGTCTTCAGCGGCGCATCCAGTGTAGAAAATATCACAGATTATAAAGGGTTCTATTATATTTTGACGCGTCGCGCCGCTCGCATCCGGTGTGCACAACTCTTCTGCGCCACACGGCCTCGCCCACTTTGTTGCGTGTTCCCGGGGGCGTGTTTTGCAGGGTTTATGATGTCACAAACCCGGGAAGAAGCTCGTTGTAGACCAAACCGGTCGTTTTTGTAGGCATTAAACTGCCATAACTTTAAAAGACAATATTTCCCTTTGCATTGAACTTTCAGCGCTGTAACTTTGCAGATACTGTTTATGCTCAAGCAGCAACATTACACACTAACTAAAGTTAAAAAAGTGAAATCACATTGAACCACCCCTTTAACACAAATTTCATGATTCAATTCAAGTTCATGGACATTGATGGCTTTTCTGAGATATTTATATTTTTATAAATATGATGTTACGTGACATTGTTTACAAGCTATTTTATTGACATCTTTCCGCAGTTGAAACACAATACGGATTTGGATAAGTTGTGCTTTATTTTTCAACAAACCTTCTTTACTAGTAGTAAAGCAAAAGAGACGAACAATTTACGTGCGCTTTGCGGTGCTGCTTTTCTTGATCTGAGGCAGCAACGCCATAAGAGTGTCAACACAGTATTTATTGTTTGAATTTCATAATAAAATGGACAGAATTTTAATTCTGAGACTTTTTGTTTCAT
Organism: Anabarilius grahami; assembly: GCA_003731715.1. NCBI lineage: Eukaryota > Metazoa > Chordata > Actinopteri > Cypriniformes > Xenocyprididae > Anabarilius > Anabarilius grahami. The sequence goes on along the minus strand of RJVU01002418.1, from coordinate 1,228,455 downwards.
ATCAAAAGTAATAAATTACAAAGCTTATTGTGATTTATTGGATGGGTGATGCACTAAAATGTTCATTTCATTCATCAACTGAAAACAGCACAGACTGAAAGATCAAGTCTTAGTATTTAAAAATCGATATCTGTTCATAAAAATGAGAATCACATTTTTTTTTTAAGAAATTGTTACTTTTATTCAGCAAGGTTGCATTAAATGGATGATCAAAAGTAACAAAGACTTCAGAAGGAATTTTAGATTTCAGAAGGATCCTCACAAACTTCTGCACACTTTTTGCAGACTTAGCGAGTATCTTATTCTTAAATCATAGCATCCACCTATTGCACATGTACATTCTACATCAAAAAGACAACAGTTTGCCTTTACCAATAAGAATAGAAGAAGGGACTTCTTTGCTTCTCCCATTTAGTTTTGCACAAGAGCCCTGTCTCCTCCCCCTTATGCCTCTGGTGTCACATGGGAGTCTATCACTTCTTATATTTTTCTACAATTCAGCCAGCAAACAAACACATGTGTTTTTAGGTTCTGTCCACATGGCTGACCTGAATTACTTTGATGCGTGACTGAAACTGACTGAGTCTCTTAGGAGAGATAGTGAAGAACGCTGGTAAATTATTGAGAGGAGAAATACAGAGCAGCTACACAGTCCCTCCTGCATAATGAAACAAAAATAAATGAGGAAAATGGGACAGGCCTTGTAACTGGAGACTGCGTTTGTGTGTGTTTGTTGATACAGTCAGGTCATGATGCATCTACTTCAGTCACAATTTATGTCAGATTTTTTACTGTCTACAATAGTTAAATACACATCACCATCCATTCATTTTATCAGGCCGTGCCGACTGCAGAACACCGGCCTTTGGAAAAAATAACCTTCACAGGCCTCCCACACATGTGCTTGAAGATATTAAACAGCGTCAGTTGGAGATATGTAACACCCGTCATGTTTGCACATCTGTGAGCAGAATATGATCAGAACCATATAGAAATCTCATATTTCATTGTCATTCAGAAACCGCCAATCCTTAGATGTTCTTTTATGCTAGTCAGTGTCTACTGTCAACGGTACACACATTTCCAACCCCTTTGAGCCTTCTTGGTTAAAAAAAAGCCCTAAATTATTTATGAATTTCCTGAAAATTTAAATAATAAAGTGAAATGTCGTGGCCTTTCTGAATTCCTCCGTCTTTAATAAGCTCTGTGGCGTATAACACGGGGTGCCACAGAATAACTTTACAAGATTAAAGGCGCTGGGTTTCCATATGAAGTGGATTACTGTAATCTGAATTTATTGAGTTTTCTGATACTGGGTGATGAGGAAAGTCTTTTAAGACTTTGTAATGATATCAATAAAAAAGGGAGAATAAGCGGTTTGAATTACAGTTTTAATTTGACTTAAATTAATAACTAATTGGGCTTTAGGCTAGTAAGGGCAGTATCGACACATCATTTCAATTGCAGTTTTTCAGCTCTGGCACATTTGGAGTAAAAAAAAAGAGTAATTTAAAAAATAATCACTATTTAAATATTTTATTAAAATTTTGCTTTACATTTTGGATTATATTGGGAGCATCACAGTTCTTGTGTGACTGGAACAAACTGATCACTGAAGATAAATCTTACAAAATAATAAATAAAAAGTACCATGGTTTTACTGTATTGTTTTATTTTTATTTTATATAGTTATTTTATATTACTTATATATACTAATCATGTATTGATTTTATTTTATATTATTATTTATTTTTTACTCCATAGTAATGTTTTGTTCTTGGACACGTACTATGGTAGTACCATGGCTTTTTTGAAGTAAATTTTGTAATCATTTAGTATCATGGCTATATATATATCGGTACTTTTTTGTAAAGGTTCTTGGTGTAAAATGATGCCTATTGTAATCCATTTAATTTACATGTAAATGTATGCATTTGGCAGAAACTTATTTCCAAAGCGACTTGCATTTTAATGAAGGTATACATTTTATCAGTTCATGATAATTAATTAGACTTAGTTAAAGCTACAATGTAAGATTTTTGCAGTAAAATATCCAAAAACCACTAGGCCAGTGTTATATATTTTGTTCAGTTGAGTACTTACAATATCCCAAATGTTTCCAACTCTTTGTAAATCATGAGAAAAATCGCAATTATAACCAAGAATACGGGATGTGTACGCTTTTATTTTGTAGAAACACTAAAGATGCTTTATGTTTAATAGACAAGGGAACAACTGTTTGGTTACATTTATAGACAGAAAATGAATTATTGTTATATAGCTCAACACGTTTAGTCATACTGTTTAAATGTAGTTTTCTTGATTTTCCGAGAGTACCATGCTTTTACCATGCCTCAAAGAAAAACACTCTTTTATCAAGTAGCTAAGTAATACAGCATTTTCTCCATCATGCAATACATTTTAAAATCAATTGCATACCATTTATCAACACAAGCCACCCAGCATTTATTAATATGATATTCTAAAATCAATCTAGCTTACTGCAGTGTGCAACAAGTGTCTCAAAGCAGCCGGCGAGCGAACGCACAGAGTAACGTTATAACATCATTTTCAACACAGTCAAATGTATCTAATATGATAAACAGCGCTGCGTTACCTCATACGCTTGACCGGAAGAAGGGACGCCGGTGACTGCAGCATAATAAAAGTTCTGCTGCTCACGAGGCATGTGTCACGTTCGTCTCTCGTTAACAATCGCTCCAGCGGCCTCGTTCAGCTCCAACATCACCCGGCCCTGCGCTGCTTCATACTACAGTAATGTTAATAATCTCATCCATGAACATAATTTCTGCTCGAGTCCCGCCCCGTTTCTTTTCCACTGGCTGTGAGGAAGAAGATGAGATTTCCCAAGATTCTGCGCTCAAACTCGGTGTCATCAAGCTACACCTTTGTTTTGAATAGGCGACCTCTAGCGGCGAAAAATTTACATATTGTAGCTTTAAGTAGACTTTCACAAAATTACCCAAGTGCATTATTGTCAGTTAGGGATCAAAACTTGATTACAGCCCAGTGACAAATTCAAAAAAATGTCTGTGCTTATTGAAAAGCCTCAGAGATGCTTTTTAGATTTTCTGCTGAGTAATTATGTTTACACCTTTTGTCAGAAGCAAGATGCATTGTTTCAGAGATGGAATAAACCAGGGCAAGATTTGTCATCAAAAGAGACCTAGCCCAAAATCAAAGAACATGCAGTGAACTAAGTAAATATGCTGACTGTTGAATCTAGAAGAGACTCTATGAATGTAAATTAGCTCAGTGTGTGGCTCAATGTATCTCTTTTCCTGAGGGAAAGACTGTGAACAGGGCGAGATATGTATTTTTTGAGAGTGAAATCTATAACTGATATGACCATTTGACTGTTTGCATTCCGACTCCACTCCAAACCATACTCATAATGTTTCCACACACTTCTGTGGCGACTCTGTCCATGTTTACAAATGGTTCTGTTTGGACCGATACAGATTTACTGTTTGATCAATAGCATGGTATTTAAACACTTTTTGATTGTGATCAGGTGTTCGTGAAAGACAGACTCAAGTTATTGTTTAGGCTACTGTCTCAAATATTTGTATAGTAAAGTTAGTAATGTGATGGGCTGTACATCAGCCAAACAAACTCTTGATGTGAGCCTCTTCAAGGTGACAAAGAGTGGGAATTCACAAAGAATAAATTGCACACAGCGATAGCGTTGTTTATTTGCATGTGCTGTCTTGGTTTTATTGATTAATCGACTCACTCAATGGAACTGCGCAAATCGGGTAATGGCACAAATAGCCAAACATTTAAAGCTGAAAGGAATTTGAACCGCACGTTTCCTATTCTTGCTGGCCGGATCTTAGTGTGAGGTTGTGGACAATGCAGCAGACAACTGAGCTCTGGCATACTTATTGGAACTGTACACAATCACTAGATGACTGCGACCTAGGCAGTTGAATTTACGTTTTTTTAAATGTTGGAAATGTGCTTGATTAAACAATACATCTCTCTCTCTCTCTCTCTCTCTCTCTGTGTGTATGTATTTTTTCCTCCATTTTTATGAATAACTGCTGTCATGATCAATAGAAAATGTAAATAAACATTTTATGTTTGTGTGTATATATATATATATACTGTATATATATATATATATATATATATACACTGCCCTCCAAAAGTTTAGAAACCCCCCTGGCAAAGTGTGGTTTTGGATGATATCAGCATAAATCCTTATCATTTTTTGGTGCAAATACATTAAAGTAACTTGACATTATCATTAAAGACCAGCAATAATAATTTTCATTTTGATTACATAATAATGACAATATACATGTCAAAGTCAGACATGCCCCTTTGCCAGCTGTGATGCCTGGATACTGGTTTAAACTTGGCCCAGGTTTGTAAAAGATTTTTGGGTCAGCACACCTTAATAGCGTCAACAAATGATTGCCAATTAAGTTTAGAATACAATGAACCAATTAGAACCCAGTTTAGGTCAGATAGCTGCTAATGGTGGATAAGTTTTTTCTATGTATAAACTGTTTATGTAATAAAATACGTTTTCGTAGTTTGTGTTGTCCCTTATCAGAGCAAAATTATCACAAATTAAAAAGGATTCATGCCAATATTGCCCAAAACCCCACTTTTCTAGGGCGTTTCCAAACTTTTGGAGGGCAGTGTATATAAATGTATATATATTTGTATGTATGTATGTTCGGAGCATGTATCAAACTGCCAAAGTCACGTGAACCATTGAAACTTCGAAACACTTATGACGTAACAAAGCCTCGTTTACTGAAATCACGTGACTTTCACGCTCCGAACCTCTGATTTGAAACAAAAGATTTGTGAAGCTTCGAAGCTTAATGAAGCAGTGTTTTGAAATCGCCCATTACTAGATATTGTTGAATAAAGTCGTTATTTTGTTTTTTTGGTGCACAAAAAGTATTCTCAACGCTTTATAATATTAAGGTTGAACCACCATAGTCACATGAACTGCTTTAAATATGTCTTTAGTAGATTTCTAGGCAATGTAAGTGTTAATTGTCTTGTTGGCGATACAGGCCTCAGTGAGGCATTGGATTTTATCAAACATATCTCAATTTGTGTTCTGAAGATGAACTAAGATCTTACGGGTGTGGAACGACATGAGGGTCAGTAATTAATGACACAATTTTCATTTTTTGGGTGAACTAGTCATTTAAGAGAAAATTACACGTTTTGAAATCTCTTGCTAAAAGTACTTTGAAATACAGTATTTTACTAAATGATTACTATATTTACCACCACCACCACCACCACCACTACTACTACTACTACTACTACTACTACTACTACTACTACTACTACTACTACTACTACTACTACTACTACTACTACCACCACCACCACTACTACTACTACTACTACTACTACTACTACTACTACTACTACTACTACTACCACCACTACCACTATACTACCACTGCTACAACAACTACTACTACCACAACAACTACTACCACCACTACCACTATACTACCACTGCTACAACAACTACTACTACCACAACTACTACTACCACTACCAATATACCAAAAGTTCTTATTAAAATGAATAGAACCAGTTAATTAAAAAGCTTCTAATGTCTTAAGTTTCATACACCATCTAAACTTTGACCTTGACCTTGGTGAAACACAATCACTAATGAATGTCCTATCCATATCATTACCATACTAATGACCATAACCATCTCCTCACTTCCCTCAGACATGACATCATCTGACGTGACAGTGTCCGAAACGTCTGTGGTAACACAGTCCAGATCTGTTCCTCACGCCAAGGGTTTTTAGTCGTTCCGGTCTGCAAAGAATGTCAGATCATCAGAGAAAATTACCATGGTAATTAAACTGATGGATGCTTATATTCTTGGAGTGACTTTCCACTCCCATTTAAATATCAGCTCTTTTAATACAGCCTCTATACAGAGCTGAAGAGCAAAAGGTTGGTGTTGATTTTTATATGTGGTTTTTCATTGCCCTCTCACCCCGGCTTTTTCTGTTTTAAATGAGGTAGAGTTAAAATAGATGAATCCAGCGCTCTTTCATCAAGACGTGTTGATGAGTGTCTTTCAAGTGAGTTAGGGTTGCTATTTGGAAGTCAATATTGCAGTAAAAATATAAAAGTGTGAAGCAAAACAAAAATACCAATTTTCAAGCCATATAAATTTTTTTTTTGAAATATTTAGACATATCTATTTTGGACCTGGTAATTTACATGGTACATTACTTTTCAAATTCTTTATTGGTCATTATCTGTTGATCTTTAAACGGACTATTGCTTATTACATATTATTATTACTATTAAGTGATTTGGCAGATGAGTTTTACCCAAAACAACATGTATTTTATCAGTTCATAAGTTCATGCATTCCCTGGCATTCAAACTCATGATTTTGTTCTGCCATTGCATGAATTTTAATGTATTATCAGGTGCTGCTTTTATTCACACACAGTAAAGAGAGAGCTGGAGCCATTTTTGGACTCAAGTGTCTTACTCTTAAGGAGGCACTTGTGAGAATTCATCTCACGATCTCTCATTTAATTTTAACAAGGCACACTGATGTGAAACCAAGAATATGACTTG
>RJVU01002418.1:1154773-1206868 GCA_003731715.1 Anabarilius grahami | reverse complement strand
ACACACACACACACACACACACACACACACACACACACACACACACACACTGATTTGACATTGAAAATAAAAACAAATGTTTCTTGAGCACCAACTCAGCATATTATAAGGATTTCTGAAGGTTCAATTGACACTGAAGACTGGAGTAATGGATGCTGAAAATTCAGCTTTGCAATGAAATGAATAAATTCAATGTAAAAATGTATTAAAATTTTTTAAATGGTAATAATTTTTCACAATATTACTGTTTTACTGTATTTTTGATTAAATAAATGAAGCCTTGGTGAATATAAGAGACATCTTATGGACCCCAAACTTTTGAATGCTATTGTATGTTTGGAAATGGCACGTGCAAGAGTGCCAGCAAGGGTTTTAGAATAATTTTGTGATGACCTTGCATTTATAAGGGATAAGACAATCAATGAAAACGTGTTATTCAGAATAATAAAAATATTTTGAAAACTAGGGTGTTTCCAAACTTTTGGAGGGCACTGTATGTCTTACTCTGTACAATATTCAACTTAGTACTTTTTACTGGACAGTGTGAGCAGCTGTATTCTGACTATTTTTTTAAAAAGTTGAATGTCCTGGACTGCACTTCATTGTACTGAGTATTGGAATAATATGTTATCTGGCTCTGACACACGTTTCTCAAAGATGTTTAGTCAACACTTTCAGCTCAGCCAGAAGCCCGTCAATATCAGCCGTAGTCCCGCTCCCTTCAGATTTCAGCAGCACTCATGCCGCTTGTAGGACTGAAGTTGACGGTCCATGTTTTTTTTCTCGCTTCACTGCTCTCAGGAGTGTCCATCTGAGTAGTTTCTTCATTAGACACGTCTTATTCTACAGGCTGATGTGTGAATTACTCTGTATGTGCCAGATTCATGCGTTAAATATGAGGACAGACCTGTTTGGAGGATGACTGTTTGAGAACTGAATGACAATAGTTTTACTTTGTCCCTGCAGTTATTGTGGGATATAGAAACTAGTGGATTAACATATGGCGGACATGCAAATGCAGTGTGAACAATGTAGTGTGACTTACAATCTCTCAATAAGCAGATGCAGAAGTGTGTGAGAGAGAGAGAGAGAGAGAGAGAGAGAGAGAGTGCTTTACTGAAAAAGAAAACAACAATGGCCATCTATGCCATCCAAAAATGAAATACCCAATTAAAATGCCCATTAGAATTTGACTAGTCTCAACCTCAGACGTCATGCTCACGAACCGTTGGCTGAATGTTTGATGCTTATGGCACACTTAACTATGGCACACTTAACACTTCAGGATTTTCGAACTCGTCATCTTGGTTGAATTCTACAGGATGTTCTTTAATGGTCTGCCTCGAAACAAATGCCGTGACGCCAAACCCCCTCATGGAAGAAGAACGCCACCATATTTACAACTGTGACAATGAACGCTTTCCAGAATCAACTAATCACTGGATTTTCAAAAGTATGTGAAGTTCGTGGCTCCATTGTTGCAGTAAACTTGCACAACATTCTTAAATTAATAATTTATTAGATGTGTGTGTGTGTGTGTGTGTGTTCTACATGCCTCTCTCTCCCTTTGAGCCTTTTGACTTCGTCATGCACAGAGTTCGCAATTAAGACTCCTCCACCTCGTTAGGAGTGCAGTTTCCTGTCAACCTCTGCCTCGCCCCCTCTTTCCCAGCTGTTCTTCTGCCCATCTCTCTCTTTCTCTCTCTCTGAGGTCCAGAGCTGAGATTTACCTGAATGAGACAGCTGATCTGAGATCTGTCAGATGAAAGTGGGATGTGAAGCCTCTTCTAAAGGCCTCCTGCTTTTGAGGGTTGACGGGTATGTGTGTGTTTGTAAAAGTTTTGTGTGCCGATGAATGAGTCTGTATGTCAGAGTGTGTCCAGACTGAGTAACGTCATTTCTTAGAGTTTGCTTTTAACGGAGATCTCAATTATGTGTCATTTGAGGATCATGTACAGATAGGTACAGAAACAGCTGAGACATTTATAAATATATAAGAGCTATACAAATGAATGTATGTAGTATCTTGTAGTATGTATGTAGTATCAAATCTGAGCACAGTTTGAGATAGTTGAAATCCCTGCTGAAAGTCTGGATTATGCTAGATTATGGATTGGAATGTGCTGGTATTGAAAATCTGAACATTATTTTTATGTTATGGCAGATGAATAGAATTCTATACTATATAAATAAAAACTGAAATCAGACTAAAATCAAAATGTTACAAGTATATTTACAACAATATAATGCTTATAACGTATGCTATAACTTGTAACGAAAAACTGACGATGGCAGTTGAATTATTGGAAAATAATACACACCCAGCAATTTTTCAAACTTAAAATTTAAAAACAAGACTAATTCTAAATATTAATAAAATCTACAATACTATAAAAATAATACTAAAAGAACACTGCTATGTATATATTTTTTTCTGTGGAGAAGCAGGAACTAAAGCAACATACCTCCATTTGATCACCATGTTATCTCACAGCTCATGTTAAAGAGATCTTTCTTACAGGTCGACCTGAAGTCCATGGCTTATGTTTTTCTGAAAAAGGATGTTGATGTGAAATATTTTAGAAAAACATGTGAGACCTGATGCCTTTGAAAAAATAGTGGTATTGTCAGTTTCTAAAGCTCTGTGTCAGAATGATTCTATTTAATTGAGTGACCATATGATACACGTTTACATTTACATACTGTATAGAGTTTAGGGGTGTGTGTGTGTGTGCGTGTGCGCGTTTTTGTGACATATCAGGACACAAATGTGTATAATGACATGGGTATGACATAGGTATTAAAAAAAGAGGTGACTTATGAGGACGTTACCCATGTCCCCACTTTTCAAAAGGCTTATAAATCAAACAGAATGAGTTTTTGTGAGAAAGTAAAAGTGTGCACAGTTTCCTGTGATGGTTAGGTTTAGGGGTAGGGGTAGTGTAGGGGGATAGAAAATACGGTTTGTACAGTATAAAAACCATTACGCCTATGGAATGTCCCCACAATTCACAAAAATGAACGTGTGTGTGTGTGTGTGTGTAAGTAAAACTGAATGATGTAGAATTAACCATAGCCATATATTCTCTGCGTGTGGCCTTGACCCTTTAACACTCACGTTTGTACTAAGAAATCCTCTATTGATCCTCCCGTGAGCCCTTACCAGCGATCAATGGATGCTGACTGTGTATGTATGTGTGTCTCCACTGGCTAAAGTTGGTTTATCCAGGGAATTGAGTGTCTAATCACTGTCCCTACAGTATATGATGGAATCAGAGCGAGAGAGATGCTTGCCAAGAGTGTTGAGTTATTAATAAAGCCGTCTGTCCCCGTGGAGATGAGACAGCGATGTCATAATGGGTTGTGGTAAGGCAGAGGGCGGCAGTCACAGATGGTCTCGTGGATCATTACGGCTGTGGCGTTCTTCCGAAGGTCGAGTCGCCGTAGCAACGTGGCATTTAATCGCTCTCTTACGTGTTTTGCTGCTCCTTAATGCATGCATGTGCGTGTTTTTGCACGTCAGTGTTAAATAGATGGGAAAGACAGATGGGGAATTGATGCTGAGGTGGTGCGTGTTAAGAAAAAAATGACACAAAAAAGCATCCGAGGCAGGTGTTGATGGGAGGGGGGCTTTGAGGTGCTTAGACAAGGTAAAACAAAACACTGTAGAGTTACTTGAGGCCACACACACACACACTTTGCGATGTTCCTGTGGAGGGGTGGCATGTGTTTGCATTTTTGGCTTGAGCCAATTGCAACCCTGAGCTCTTGTCAACGGTGGTATTTGAAAGTGCTGACATGTACGTTTGAAAGCGCTAGACACTTTATTGTGATGATGTAATGATGGTTATTCTCTGAAAACAGCAGATACCACACATGCACTGCAGTCGTTTATCAGGGAACTGCACAGCTGAAGGTCAAGCATGTTTCCGCCACACAATATTCAAAGCTTCAGACTTCAGACCCTTATCTGAATGTTAAAGACCTCATGGAGTCACTGTTGGGGTTTTAATCAATGTCTGTTTGCTTTGAAGTCATCTAAATGGTGATGTGCTCTAACAGAAACTTTTAGTAAATAACATTAGCAATTAGCAAACCATGTTTAATGACCAGGATTGAATATGAACTAAAGGCAATTGACCACAACAGTAACTGCCCATTCTGTAAGCAGCTTTGGATTTGGAATAATTTTTTCCCATTCATTTTCTCCATAGTCCTAAACTAAACAAGCCAGCTTTAAGATGATTGACAGCATTTAGCTGTTACATTAGCATTAACATTAGCAGTTTGAGATACTGAGTTTGAGTGTAATTCGAAATGCTTTTTGGGAGCGAGTGGTCAATTTTGAGCTGTTAAGTGTCTCTTGAGGATTCACTACCTTTGAAAAGTTTGGGGTCTGTATGATTTTCATTTTTATTTTATTATATATATATACACACATACACACACACACACACACACACCAATCAGGCATAACATTATGACCACTGACAGGTGAAGTGAATAACACTGATTATCTCTTCATCACGGCACCTGTTAGTGGGTGGAATATATTAGGCAGCAAGTGAACATATTGTCCTCAAAGTTGATGTGTTAGAAGCAGGAAAAATGGGCAAGTGTAAGGATTTGAGCGAGTTTGACATGGGTCAAATTGTGATGGCTAGACGACTGGGTCAGAGCATCTCCAAAACTGCAGCTCTTGTGGGGTGTTCCCGGTCTGCAGTGGTCAGTATCTATCAAAAGTGGTCAAAAGAAGGAACAATGGTGAACCGGTGACAGGGTCATGGGTGGCCAAGGCTCATTGATGCACGTGGGGAGCGAAGGCTGGCCCGTGTGGTCCGATCGAACAGACGAGCTACTGTAGGTCAAATTGCACAAGAAGTTAATGCTGGTTCTGATAGAAAGGTGTCAGAATACACAGTGCATCGCAGTTTGTTGTGTATGGGGCTGCATAGCTGCAGACCAGTCAGGGTGCTCATGCTGACCCCTGTCCACCGCCAAAACAGCGGCAACAGCGGGCACATGAGCATCAGAACTGGACCACGGAGCAATGGAAGAAGGTGGCCTGGTCTGATGAATCACGTTTTCTTTTACATTACGTGGATGGCCGGGTGCGTGTGTGTCGCTTACCTGGGGAACACATGGCACCAGGATGCACTATGGGAAGAAGGCAAGCCGGCGGATGAACTGTGCTGCTTTGGGCAATGTTCTGCTGGGAAACCTTGGGTCCTGCCATCCATGTGGTTGTTACTTTGGCACGTACCACCTACCTAAGCATGTTGCACCTTTTTTCTTGCATATTTTGCAAACGACCCTTTGTGCGTCGCGTCCGACCCAAACAATACAATCACAGCTCTTACAGGTGATTATGAAGGCATGTCTCAACCGCTCGCCACTGATATACTATATATTAAAATAGAAAACAGTTTTAAATTAGCTTTACTGTATTTTTAATCAAATAAATTAAGTCTCTATGTGTGTACGTGTATGTAAAATGTGAGTCTGTTGTGAAATGTCAGTACATTATAACAAAATGTAAATTTAACTTTAAAATGAATGTGATTTTATTCCAGTCCCAGACTTTTGCACTATTAGTCATTTTTAATAAGCTAAAGGACAGGTAATTCAATATGTTCCATCCCAACTTCCTGTTTAAATAGGAAATAATACAGCACAAGAAAGAAAATTGCATTTGTCCATATCATTTCACAGGTGAATTACAGGTGAGTTAATTCAGGTGAGCTATAAAGTTCAGGAGAGCAAATTTGGACATTCTTACTTGACATCTTATGCAGTAACATCAAAAGATTTCTTTGTATTTTACATTTTATTGTTTGTATGTATTTTTATTTCTCAGATTCTAATGGGGATTTCCATTTGCAGACACCTTCAGTGTCTTTCTACAAGACAATCAAACAGTGTGTGTTGGTGACCCCAGTGTCAAATAGAAATTGTGTATTGTTTGAAGCTTATGTTCTCTACTCTGCTGTATTGTTAGAGAGAGAATGTGTGTGTTAGCAACAGATTATTCATTTCGTCCTGACAGTCCTGGTGAGAGGAGAGCCTCTGGACACATTTAGACTGATTCTGTACCTTATCACCTTCACACACAGACATACACACACACACACACACACACACAGAGAGCGCAAAAGACAGAGGAACAGGAACCACTCTGTCTCTCCGAAGTTGTTGAAGGAGAAAAAAAGACAGAAGGACGTTTTTGAGGAGAAAAAGAGGAACAGGAGGGAGATAAGGATAGCACTGCATTGCAGCATGGGAGCCGAAATAGAAAAGACCACGAAAGAGGCAAAGTTTTTAATGATGCCCTTGGCACCTTGACTAATATACATCCATAAAAGAAGAGTTGACTTCATCGTTCAAATTCATTAAGTGTGTTAGAGTTAATGATCTCTCTCTCTCTCTCTCTCTCTCTCTCTCTCTCACACACACACATGCCATTGTCCAGTGCAGGGTATCATTATGTCAGACAGTAATGTTCCACACCTCCACTGAGAGCTGATTATACATCACCTGTGCCACACACACACACACACACACACACACACACACGTACGTTTACTGCAGGCCGCTGACAGTGTAAAGGTGTGTTCAGGGGGTTGGAGACCTTGAGAGAGCAAAGCTAATTACTCTCAGTGGTAATTATAACAGCTACAGTCACAATGACCTTCCAGTATGAGGCCGCTCGTGCGTGTGCATATGCAGCGTGCCGTGGTTCTGTGAAGCGTTTGCAGTATTCCTGGGAGTATCGAAAAGATGCTGACCTGTAGATGTTACTCAGAGGACAGACATGACATGTGCTGAAGAGTACTTTTGTGCTTATACAAGTAGTGAGGAGAGGCTTTATAAGCACTTCCCCGCAGAGACACTTAAATAGTTATTTTTAATGGTCGACAGCAGATACATAATATTTCTATTTTTGGAAAATATGTGAACATGATAAATAAATAGGTCATTGTTGAATTTCTTGGGTGTATACATTCGCATAAACATTTATTCTTCATCACACGTAGAAGGCGACGTTCTCAGGACCTAAGGGTTGGGGGACGTTATTTGGTGGACCTTCAGAGAACATTCAGGACGTTCTGGGAATGTTTAGGGGACTATTACTATAGGACGTTCTGTTAACTTCCCAAATGTCCTCTTTGTAACGTTCTCGCGCGACCATAAAATAACCAAAAGAGTCCCCCTAAACTCATATCGGGAACGTTATTAAATGACCAACAGAGGACCATGTGTGAACGTTCAGTTAATGTCCCAAATGTCCTCATTGTAACATTCTTTTTTGACCATAAAATAACCAAAATGGAACGTCCCCCTAAAATCATATAAGGAACCTTAAACTGCAGCACTTTCATTACCAAAAGTGTTTTAGGAACGTCCGGAATGTTCTGTAAAGGTTCGGAATCTTCATCTCCTTTAGAGAACTTTTAGGGAACGTTGCGCAAGGTCACGAGAATGCCGCCTTCTATGTGCGTGTTTTATAGAAAATAATAAAGTGTGAAGTCACCGTTGTGGAGGTGAGCGTTTGCTTTAGATGGGCTCTTGATTCTTGATATTTTAGCATTAGAATTTATCTGGCTGCTTTAACTGTGATGCCAAAACATGCATGTTATAGCAGAACTTGCAAGAGAAATTCTGATCGGATGAATTTGGTAATTTAATAATAGTGATTCAATCATCATGGATTGTCTGCCCTATTGAAAAAAAGTATACTTTATTGTATTTTAAATATATTCCCTTTTTCTATAATACATTGCAAATGTACTAACTAAAAATGTACTATCTTTAAGTATATAAAAAGTATACTAATATCATATTTTTACAATACAACTTTTAACACACTTTAAAATAATTGCACTTTAGTATATTTTCGAAATAATATATTTTAGAAAAATATACTTGAAGTGTAAGTTCAGTTTATTTTGTTTTAAATGTATTTATTTGCACTTTATAAAAATATATTTGAGGTATATTTTAACTGTGTGCTGAAAATGATCATTGTAACAATGAAAACAATATCGACATACCATACTGCTACAGTTCCCTACTGCTAATCCTCATTTACTGTTCAAAAATAGTATTTCTTCAATGTAGGATTTAGACAGACTACTGTAACCTTCTATCTTTGGTATATTCTGTTAACAGATGCTGTTCTTAACGAGTTTCTGCAGTCACTGCCTCTGTGTAAGCGGCCATCAGACTCAATAATGAGAAGCTCATCAGAAAATGGAATATAATGTATAATTTGTATTTGTGTGTAGAGGGTCAACATTGGTCCAATACATTTTTTTTCTTTAATGAAAAACATGGTAAGTTTTGCTGAAACCATGTTAAATTTAAATAAAAAACATTGGATTTGTTAATGAAATATGTCTCTTCATTAGTGATGTTGTTACATTTTATTTTTTTTATTGGCCTTGAAAACATATGCATTCAACTTTGGGAAAATGTCACCTAAGTTATTTGTTAAACGGTATTTAAACGGTAGCACAATTATAATACTGTATTATGTGAGATTATGTAATTCAAAGTACAGTAGTCAACATTTGAAGTGGATCACAAAAGTTCAGGACAACTTTGATTAAAGGTTTTGATCCACTTCAAATGTTGACTATATTATACAAAGTATAAGTAATAACAAAGTGTATTGTTATTGACTGCAAAGTGTGTAATTTTTAGTATTTGGAATAAGCCAAAGGTACTGAGCATACAGTATATACTATTACCTGTAAAATAATATATTCATAGTATATTGCTTGTGTGTTCGGAAGACACTCGTAAGTAATTTGTAATGTACTTAAATCACTTATAAAATGTACTTATAACACAAATAAAGTATACTTATAACACAAAGTATATTTATAACACAAATAAAATATACTTATAACACAAATTAAGTACACTTTAATATCACCAATCAAGCATGTTAGTCCCTACACAGTCATATACTTAAAGTGTACTAAGTATACTTGAAGTTGTTCCAATTTAGCACACAAAAGTACACTAAATACACTTAAAGTTGTGTTTTTATACAACTTAATTACAACTAAAATATACTTAGTACAAAATTAGTTGTTTCAAAATAGCACACTTTAAGTTAACTAATCATTAACACACTTGAAATATACTGATAATTAGTCTGGCTGCAAGTATACTTAGCATACTTTTTTTTCACTGGGGTGGATTCACTGATCCCCTTCAGAGACTAAACTCTGAGTGTATTAACTTTTTTTCATTATACAGAGAGTTTTGAGCAGTGTTTCTTAGACTCACACAGACATCATGAATCAGCGTATGATCCTCAACAATGGTGAAAATAAACAAAAATCTTTTTTGTGACTTTAGTAGCTTGTTTTGTGATGCTCAGAGTTAATCTGTTTATCTGAAAATGTTGTCACCATTGTTGAGGTTCATGCGCAGAATCTTGATGTCTGTGTGAGTCTGTATGATCCTGTCTGAATCATTTCTGCACAATTATAAAAACAGGGCAGGATTTTTGATCAGAGGTTTTTTTGTAACAAATGTGCTTTAGAAACACACAATTACAACAATTGCAGAAAAATTAAAATGTCAAGGGTCAGGAGCCCAACTAAAGTAAGCGTTTACCTCCATAATGGTGACTTCAAACTTTATTATTTTTAATAAAACATCAGCACCTCATTAAGATGTTTTGAATGAAAGAAATAAAGTCAGAGTGGTTTGTAATAAGTGAAGATGCTGGGATCTATCTGTTAGTGTTTAATGTTCTGTTTCTGTTATCTGAGTTTTGTGAGGTTACCATTGTGCTGAAGAGTAGAGCCTGTGCTTCAGTCAGTGATGATCCAGACACTGATGTTCTGCTGCATGTTGCTTTATTTAAAGACAGTACCTGTGTATTTATTGATGCAGTGATAAAGCAGTTACATTAGCTCGTGCATGTGCTGTTATCAGCTAATGATTTACTGTAAGTGATTTGCATTAAGTAAAGATTTCATAATAATATCAGGAAATACCTGTAAAGAGTTTTTTTTTTTTTTTGTAAGACATTTAAGAAAAAATAGTTTTTGCTTGAACAGCCACTTTTGTTAGTCAATTTAGCTCTAATTTTCAATTACATTTTTGACAAGGTCAGCAGGGACGTTCTGAGAACATTTCTAAATAAAATATGGTTCCCTAAACGTTCAGAGAACTCCACATCGTGACCGTCTCTGAACGTTACTAGGCAACATCCTTAACATAGGCGTAATTTACGGTGGGACATGTCCCCACCACTTTTTGAAAGGGTCGATATTGTCCCCACCTCTTTTTGAAACATCTCGCGGCACGGATATCTAATACAAAATAAACACCTAGTTGATTATCAATTTGTGTTAATAATAGGCGATCTGGCGCTGGGATGTGTTGTTTTTGAAATCATGTTGAGTGCTTGTTGTCGCTGTTATCAGAGGCGCAACAGTGTTCTCTTGGCGCTCGTGCACACTGCGGATTTACAAGGACGAGCGCTTCAGTCTATTGCTTAACTGTTGCAGAGACTCTTTATTCGTTACGTTGAAATCACAAAACAAAATACACATAAACATGTCCCTGCTCTTGATATACAATCACTGATGAACATCTTTGGTTTTAATGAGAAAAAAAAATAAAAATCATACATGGATGGATTAGAACCCAGAACCTCTTGCACGCTAAACGAAAATGCTGCCATTAGTCCATCAGGACAATCAGTTATCAAAAGCGGATCCTGTATTTATTAACTAATTTACATACTCTCGAGACTAACGACATAATGTATTATAGATGTAAGGAAGAAACTATCATATTAATTTTAATATCATATTATTATTATTTTAATAATACAATTACAATATTTGGGCCTGGGAAGGGACGGTTTTACTGCTTAATAAATACAAGCAGCACGGCGTAACGGTTCATGTGCTCGTCGTCTCTTAATTAGGACCCGAAATAGATAAATATTAAGTCTTCTTTTTAAAACAAAGAAAAGGAGGATGGTTAGTATGCAACAACAGCAGGAAACTCTGTATATTTGTGCAGTGTGTGCATTAGAAGCTTGTGACATATAATGTGCACATCAATCCGATCACTTTATTTAGCGTTCATGTAAACACTACATTCGGATTCATCAATTGGAACAAATTAATTCAGATTGAAGAAAAAGGTGTCCATGTAAACGTATGTTTCTAGCATGTTATATGTTTTGCAAAAGTTCTTTTAACTCTAACTGATGGAGTGTCTAGCTTTTTATTTCTTAAACAACCATGTAGAAAAACACATCATGGCCATATTCCAGAAGGATAATGACAAGATTCATCAGGCTCAAACTGTGAAAGAATGGTTGAGAGGGAGCATGAAGAATCATTTTCAGACATGAATTGGCACCTCTGAGTCCAGACCTTAAATTCATTGAAAGTCTTTGGGATGTGCTGGAGTAGACTTTACAGAGTGCTTGACTCTTGCATTGTCAATACAAGATCTTGACCAAAAATTGATGCATGGAAATAAATGTTGTAATGTTATTTCCATCAAGAGGTGCATGAATTTTTGGTCAACTCAAGCACTCTGTAAAGTCTCTTCCAGCACATCCCAAAGACTTTCAATAAATTTAAGGTCTGGACTCAGAGGTGCCAATTCATGCGTGAAAAGGATTCTTTATGCTCTCTGAACCATTCTTTCACACTTTGAGCATGATGAATCTTGGCTTTTGTCATCCTGGAATACGGCCATGATACGTCCTCCGTATCTTAAGTATTTGCCTATTTAAATTCAGGGCAGTTTGTACTGTATATATATTAATAGCTGTTAAATTCTGTATTTACTTTCCATTGCCAGATTTGGCAAAAGTTTTGGACCCTCCCTGTGATGCACATTCACACAGCAGTTACACTTGTACAACTTGTGTGAACAAAGCCCCATATTAAAGTCATATATCATTGTATGTCTGGGACCACATTTCTCTTCCTAATGAATAATTTTGAACATGATAAAGTGTTGTTTCCTATATTTCCAGTAGAGTTAAATGTGTCTGAGCTTAGTCTGAGAACATTCAACAGCACTGACGACATTAGAGATTGCTGTTGTTCAACTGTGTGCTGCTCTAGGTCACACCTGACATGCTGCTCATTTTACACTGTGTTCTTGCCAAGATAACAATCTTTCAATATAGAAGGATTTATGGATTTGCACACTCACAAACCTGTGGTTGTCCAGGAGGCACACTGGAACATAGTGTTTCTCAGAGAGGGTCGACAGAGCATGCCAAAGTCATTTCACCATTTTCCCCCTCACTCTGTCTCTTTCCCCATCTTTTCTTCCGAAATAACACACACTATACACTTGCTCCTGAGGCAGCATAGATGCTGTAGCCAGGAGAAAACATGCTTGATTAGTCAGGGTTAAAGTTTAATGACTGCCTCTTACAGAGGGAACAGCACAGCACTGAACAAATCAAACTGAATGTTAGTGATTGTTTACCAACCCCAAAAGAGCAGAGACAGAGAGAAAGGAAAAAAGGGATTGAGGTGCAAGAAAGTGAAATTAACATAGCAGACTTGGCAAAAACGGTCAAGAAAGTTTTAACTCAAAGCAGCAGAATGTTGTATTTCCAATTACACTGTGGTTATCCTGTACATATGACTGATACAGTAACTGTTGTGCTGCATGGCTTTACTGTTGTATGACAATTGTACAATATTAGCTGTATTATTATTAATATTAGGAATATTAGCTCACAGCTGATTGATCCTCGGTTGGTGAACTAACCTGTATATAGAGCCTTTGCTTCAAATGTAGACAGACTCAAAATGTTTTGGAAATACATGGTGTACCGTTGGTCACTTCAGTGTAGACGTATATGCATTATATAATGGCAGGATGTCTGTTGAAAACTTTTTGCAGTTGTTTCACAATTTAATCAGTGATTATGCAACTTATAGATATACCAATGTCAGACCTACATACAAAAAATACACATTTATTGAGCCGCATACTCTTATTATGACTGCTTATCAGCAAACATTAACAATATTTTTATGCTTATCTGATTGGTTTTCATACCTGTTTGTGTTTGGAGTGTATCAGGGAATGGTAAGACCAAATAGAGGTGATGGTGTGGTCAAAGGTGAAAGGGGAAAATTCCATGTGCTGTGTGTCTTCCTCTAATCTTTCTCTCCTCCCTCTGAGTCTGTTTGACTGGTTAATCCTTCGCTCTGTTCAGGCCTGCTGGATTCTGAATGGGTGATTTAAAACTTGCAACTGTTCTCTGTAACTGATGGACCTCCACCCTCTGACAGTCTGTCTGCTTGTCACACTGGTGTGGGATTGTTGAATTAGGAATTGTAAGTTATGGCTTATGAAACGGAAAGAATATCTGCTTTAAAATCTGACTGAGTTAAGCTATTGTAAACTGTAAGTATGCACACCCATGCAGTAAATCAGTTGAATTTGGAATGAATGTGCCAAGTCTACATATCTAAGATACTAAATTAAGTTAATGCAGGAGTTTTCAAACATTTTGTTGCCGAGGATGATGCTTTTTAATCATCCCAATAACTTTAGCAACATTGTATAATTTCATGCATAAAGATCCATTTATAATCTTTACTTATACTATATTTATATGAGAAAAATATTAAGTATAAGTCAATTTATTTTCTTCTAAAATTAAACAATTATTTTTTTTTTTATTGTCAATGTAATGAAACCAGGGGTGTAATTTCCACCTGGGATGGGGGGAAATGTTCCCCCCACTTTTCAAAATCCTGTTTTTGTCCACCCACTTTTTAATCGCACACCGTCGTCGCCATGGAGGAGCAGAAATGAGCAGGACACAGAGAGCCTGCCTGTGTCGATGTGCACTTCCGCATCCAGGAATGTCACGTGCACACTCTAAAAATAGTTCACTGAAAGTTTTAATGAGCAGGTATCGCGGTTGCGGCACAGTCAGCGATGAAACTTCAGAAACAGCAACGGATGACTTTAATGTCATCATGAATGAAAACAAAGAAATGAGATGTGAGTTGATTGATTTGGTAAATTAGCTCAGGTCAAGATAATCATATTTTCTGTCTACACCTGTTGATGTTAGCCTCACGTTGACTGAGCTAGTCAACATTCTTAGAACATTCTGTGTACCATGAAAACGAGTCCATTACAAACATTTAAACCATGTTCAAACATTAACGGAGTGTCTATTTACACTAAGTACAAACAGCGTCCCTTATTGGTAAACACTATTAACACAGACTTACAGACCTGGCTCGAATTGAATCGAATCTGCCTTTTGCCAAGCTCGCATTTATTTTCAATAAAAATAATGTTCTAAAAGTGGAAATAAACTGCGAACGAGTGTTTAATAATATTAAAAGTGTTTATGGGGTAGGGTTAGGGGAAGGTGTACGGAGGGTTTTTAATTCTTTCAATAAGGCAGCATCCGTTTAGTAATTTTAATAAATATAATCATTTACACTCTATGATATTATTGCATCCTGTTAATGTACGAAAATATTGAGGTGCAAATAGTATCTGCTAATATAAAGTATAGCATCTTTACTCTTATTGCAAAGATCTGATACTTTTACATGGTGTAAAAAGAATATATTGCTGTTTTCACCTATAGTGTAAATAGCATATCGCTAAGAAAATGCTGCTATTGTCACTTAGTGTAAATAGACTATATTGCTATTTGCGCTTAGTGTAAATAGCATCTATCGCTAAGAAAACATGCTATTTGCACTAAGTTAATGGTGAACATTTTTGACTTTAAAAAATGATTCTCTCAAGTCTTGGCGATCGGCCCCTGTTAAACAAGGAAGTAAGACATCTTTTTCATACATAGTTTACTAGCCTACTATTCTTTTTGGCAGAATTTATCATTATAATCAACTTAATTATTTCATGGATTTTGTATCACCATAGTTCCTAAATGTGTGTAAATGCAGCCAGGAAATGGGATTCAAATCGAAAACATTTCCCCCCCATTTTGTGGGGGGGAAATGTTTTTGACTGAAACTAAGGGAGATTATAAAAATATTATTTAGAGAATATTTGCTTTGCATTAAGTTAAAGCATTTCTTCAATTATTCATGTTATTTAAGTTTCTTACTGTTTATGGATTATACTGTTTTATTAGTAGTAAGCCACGAGAAATTGTGCATTATTGGGAATTTACAACATTTTGGGCACTTTTGTTTTGTTTGTTTGTTTATTTTACAGTGGAAACTACTTTGTTCACCAAAAATAAATGTTAGCTAAACATGATTATTATATATGTGACTCTTCTCACTGAGTAGAATGATGATACTTGCAAACATACCANCTTGGCGATCGGCCCCTGTTAAACAAGGAAGTAAGACATCTTTTTCATACATAGTTTACTAGCCTACTATTCTTTTTGGCAGAATTTATCATTATAATCAACTTAATTATTTCATGGATTTTGTATCACCATAGTTCCTAAATGTGTGTAAATGCAGCCAGGAAATGGGATTCAAATCGAAAACATTTCCCCCCCATTTTGTGGGGGGGAAATGTTTTTGACTGAAACTAAGGGAGATTATAAAAATATTATTTAGAGAATATTTGCTTTGCATTAAGTTAAAGCATTTCTTCAATCATTCATGTTATTTAAGTTTCTTACTGTTTATGGATTATACTGTTTTATTAGTAGTAAGCCACGAGAAATTGTGCATTATTGGGAATTTACAACATTTTTGGCACTTTTGTTTTGTTTGTTTGTTTATTTTACAGTGGAAACTACTTTGTTCACCAAAAATAAATGTTAGCTAAACATGATTATTATATATATGTGACTCTTCTTACTGAGTAGAATGATGATACTTGCAAACATACCAAGCTAGTTTATATGCTTTCTTTCTCATTCAGTCCTTTTTCTTTATGTACCCTGCTTGTCACTGATGTGATTTGTACAAGCAACAAATCTAGATAAATACAGCATGATTTAAATGTTTCTGTCAACACAGAGCCCAGTTCTGGGAGCACACAATGCATCTATGATGACAAATTTTGTAGCTCGAACGAAAGCCTCCCATTCTGCCACCTGACACCAATAGAAACGAAAATAAAGTCAGAGAAAGAGACCCTTATAAATAATTTTTAGGATTCAAAAATAAAACATTTAAACTTAAAAGAGAGGTGTTTAACAAAGTCATTTATAGTAGAGTTTACCATACACCCTCTCTTCCTGTTCCTGTATGGTACAGTAGAGCTATTAGACAGAGCAGAAGATGACTGTGATGAGTGTTTGTTAGTGAAATTACCCCATGATTGCTCTTTTTCTTACCAAAGCCTCTGGAAGCACATTAATGAGCTCAGTGCTTATCCACATGACCATCGGGGGACAAATCCAATTTTGCCTGTAAAATAATGACAGCCCCTTCTTGGACATCAAAAGAGACAGGCCAAATTACAGCCAACACTTGATCATCTGCTTCAAAATGACCATGTATTTCTCTAGAGGGAGGCTAAAATCGGCTTTGATAGTTTGCCTCCGGACAAGAATGAATTTGTGGTAGAGAAGTACAGATGCTGTTAATATGTGGAGAATGCTTACAAGTAAGGATGTTTAGGATTTGTGTTTAAATATAAAATCGTTTGTTTACTGTTAGTAAAATTCAAAAGGATATTCTAAGAGCTTTGTGTCTTTGGCATAGCTCAGTGATATATTGAGCATCAAATACTGGGATTTTTTAACAATAACTTATAAACCTTTCTTAACAGATACAATTAGATCTGATTTCTGATGTTTTTGGTATACTACTGTTCAAATGATTGTGGTTAATATGATTTTTTTTTTTTTAAGAAATTAATAATTATATTCAGCAATTTGTCACAAAATGTGACAGTAAATACATCTTTTAAAATATTTCTCTTTTAAAAAAAATAAATGTTCTTTTTAACTTTATTTTTGAATATATTTTAAAATCTAATTTATTTGTGTTGGCAAAGCTGAATTTTCAGCATCATTACAGTCTTAAGTGTCACATGATCCTTCAGAAATTAGTCTAATATGCTGATTTGCTGATATGCTGCTCAATAAATATTTCTTAATATAATCAATGTTAAAAGCAGTTGTGCTTCTAAACATTTTTGTGGAAACGGTGATGCATTTTGTTCTCAGGATTCTTTGATGAAGAGAAAGAAACAATTTATTTTATATTATTTTTTTGTTTGTAACAATTAAATCTTCGCTGTCACTATAATCAATTTAATGTATCCTTGCTGAAATCTTCCCCAGGCTTTTGATCTGTGTAGTGGTTTGTTGTGATTATCATCATTGATGAATTTAAAATCTTCTTTGTGTTTTGCTTAGGACCTCCCTTAAAGGATTAGTCCACTTTCAAATAAAATTTTCCTGATAATTTACTCACCCCCATGCCATCCAAGATGTTCATGTCCTTCTTTCTTCAGTCGAAAATAAATTAAGGTTTTTGATGAAAACATTCCAGGATTATTCTCCTTATAGTGGACTTCAATGGACTCCACTGTTGAAGGTCAAAATTATAGTTTCAGTGCAGCTTCAAAGGGCTTTAAACGATACCAAACGAGGACGGTCTTATCTAGCGAAATGATCGGTCATTTAAAAAAATACAACTGTAGGCCTATATTCTTTAGAAACACAAATTATCGCCTTGCAAGTGATTTCTTTTCGACTGAAGAAAGAAGGATATTGATATCTTGGATGACATGGGGGTGAGTAAATTATCAGGAACATTTTATTTGAAAGTGGACTAATTCTTTAACTGTGTAAATTCACCTCTTGTGGCTTATTGCTTCAATATGCAGCACTGCATCAAATACGCTTAGATGCAGTGTGCGTTATTAGACCATCTCACGGCAGAAGAACAAATAAAAGTCATTCCACCCTTTTTGTGAATGTAGGCTTCAGTGATCTCATTTAAAAAGACATAATATCTGTTAGAGGATGCTCTTCACATCAGGAGGTGAAATATGGCCCAAAACAAGGGTGAAGTAGATTATCTCATTAACTTTAACAGGCTCATTTTTTTTCTCGCTGAGATCTAATGGAGATGATTCGGTCAGTAGATTTTAGAGGAGGCGCCTCAGTCCCGTAACTGTGTTTGTGAGAGGAGGTGTTAATAGCAAAGAAAGAGAAAGACAGAGGGAGACGCATTTGTTGTGGGTTATTAACTTGTGAATGAGAGAAAGTGAATCGCTGTGTTTGTATGGAGCATTAACTTCCAATTATGCAGTGAACGTCTGTGATTATATCACAGTTAGAGCTCATCTATCTATCTATCTATCTATCTATCTATCTATCTATCTATCTATCTATCTATCTATCTATCTATCTATCTATCTATCTATCTATCTATCTATCTTGTGAAAGTTACTTTGACAGTATATAAATCAATAGCAAACTGTAAAATACACTATGATACATACTGTGAAGATCTAACCATCAAGAATATCTTAAACTTAAGTGTTTATGCAATCCTGTGTTCTCAGCATGCGAGTGTGTGGGATGTTTCTAGCTCAGCGTCATATGTGCTGTCACACTATAATTTAAGGAACTAAAAGCTGAGGACCAGTAGACTGTCTGAGAGGCCATCTAAGAAAAAAAAAACCCCTGCAAGCAATTGAGCTGCTGTGAGTTCTGTGCTTTAAACTCTCCAAACACTGAATCAGCCAACCGCTGTTCTGCTTGGAAACCCTGAATCTGACAGAAAGAGTAACCCAAGCACACCTCTTCCCAGACCAAAGGCGTTAATTATGTTTAATTGTTGTATATTTTATAGTAACTAACTTTAATGGGTAACACTTGTCAAAGTCAAGTCTTCCTCAGTTGTACAGTGCCAAAACTGTGTGTGTGACTGTGTGTGTGTGCGTACGTGCGTTTTTGTGACATATCAGGACACAAATGTGTATAATGACATGGGTATGACATAGGTATTACAAGAAGAGGTGACTTATGAGGACATACCCCATGTCCCCACTTTTCAAAAGGCTTATAAATCATACAGAATGAGTTTTTGTGAGAAAGTAAAAGTGTGCACAGTTTCCTTTGATGATTAGGTTTAGGGGTGGGGGTAGTGTAGGGGGATAGAAAATACTATGGAATGTCCCCACAATTCACAAAAACGAACATGTGTGTGTGTGTGTGTGTGTGTATGTTTTCACTCAGGAGATCTTACACCATCTGAAAGCAAAGTAGCTATAGTTCTGGACTTGGTAGCTATAGTTTTGGATCAAAAACAGATATATACACTACTGTTTAACTTTGTGGTTGGCAAAATTATTAAAAGTTATTAAAATATTTATTAAAAGAGTTTCACTCACTAAGGCTGCATTTATTTGATCAAAATTACAGTAAAAACAATTTAATCTAACTGTTTTCTATTTTTAAAAGTGTAATTTATTCCTGTGATGGCAAAGTGAAAATGTTTTGCCATTTTTAGCACTCTTGCTGACCCCAAACATTTGAACAGTAGTTATAGCATACATATTTTCAAAAATAAAATTCTGTTAGCATTTATTCAGTCTGTTTTCAAAACGAATTGAATTTCATTTTGTTAGCTTCAGTCAAAGCTGCTCTCATCAATACAATAAAAATGGATGGTGAACAGGGCCTGGCGCAATGCGGCGCCAAGCGCAACATAAGTGTTTTTTGCTAGTTTCAGCCCAACACTGTTATCATTTTCACATCCAGCACCCACGTTGTTTAAATAGCAAATGCTCTCGCGGCCATCTGTTCGCCCATGGGCGTGCTGGTCTGAAAACGAGGTGTGTTCAGGTGCATTGTTGGCGCGTTGCTATTTTGAGGCAACTGAAAACGACTGCGCTATTGACCAAATGAAACCTGGTCTAAAGTCAATGGTGCTATATCTTTTTGTTATTTAAAGGGCACGTTAGTAATATGCGCCTATAGGCGGGTACACAACGCGCGTACACTCATTCATTAAGAGACTAGGTACAACCCTTTTGGACCATGCGCCTGGCGCACCAACCATTTTTTCCATTGTTAAACTAGCAAAAGTGGATTTGGACATGCCCTAAGTGCACCTGTGCCATGCGCTTCAGACTATGTTCTTAGACTGTTAAAATAGGGCCCAAAATCTTTAAAATGGTGTGGGCATATTCATTTCCTTTGTATAGGAACATTTTGCCAAATTGCCTCTTCCATCCATGGAAGAAAGAATCCTTATTTTCGTTAAATTATATTATTTCTTTCAATATTGTCTCTGATATTTTCACTTCATATTTAATCATGTTTCTTGAGTTTAATTCATGCTGTCTGTCATAATTCTGCCTCTTTTGTGTGCAGTAGCCCCCGTGGTCATGACATGTGGTCTCAGTCCAGATCAAGTTCACTTCCACTTGACTTTGCTCCTCCATAGTTTTAACACGGCCCATCTTCTGTTTACACACACAGCATTTCACATGACTTCAATTTGGATTTGAAGTTTCAATTGGCAGCATGAATATTGACCTTGAGTCTCTCAGCACATATCAAATCATGCCCTTCTCCGGGTGAGTCTGGGCTTATAGTGACGATTTGCCCTAGGAGATAAGTTGGAAGGAAAATTTTTGCTCTGTCCACGCCAAACTTATGGCTGACTACTTAGAAGCATCTCAATTTAATTAACCCGCCCTTTCACATTTTCCTTTCACACATTCTTTTGTTCAACCAGCACGTTTAATTATCTCTGCTTGATTCCGGTATTATTTTACAAGAATGAAGACTTGACTGTGCCCTCAACCTCCTAATATTGCAGTCTGTCCAAATGAATGTGCTATATTGGTTGGCATGGCTCTCTCTCTCTCTCTCTCTCTCTCTCTCTCTCATTTCATCAACCAGAGTATTCCCTCACTGTCCACCCTCTAGTCCCACATCAAACGTTGTAGTGCCACATTTCTCTCTCCTCACCCTTTGGGTCCAGCTGGCAGCGATCTGTATGCCATATGGGCCACTGCTATATATAGACCAGCACATTCACGTCTACTGTACATCCCTCCATCTACTCCGCATCATATATGGCTGATGAAGGTCATGAACTTACAAAACGCGAAAACAAAAATGGAGGTTAATTCTCAGAGCATGAGAAAGCGAAAAAGACAGCTGGATTATCTAACCTTGCCCTGTGTATGCACCTTGGTCAATGGACGCGCTGCTAATTCGTAGGATTAAGCAATGTAATATGAAATTGTTTGTACAGGGCTGGGATATGATCAGTCTGTGTTTTTTTTTTTAAACTAATTGTTTGGAGGTGAAGAAAGCTGGAGGCAGAAGGTTATCTTCGAAGAAAAGTTTTAATTTCCTGTGTGGTCTGGGAATTTCGACCTGTTGAAGTAAGGCTGAACAATATTTCGAAATAAAATTGATATTGCGATATGGCTTAGTGCGATTATCAAATTTTAATTAAATAAATGCACTGCAGTTTCAGAGTGAAGCAGCTCTGTTCATTTTCTATGCTACAAAACCACCACCACCACCACCAAAAAAATAAAAAATAAAAACTTTGAAAATGAAGAAACTAAGATGTAAGTATTAGTATTATAATTTTACAGTTTTACAATAAAATTATTTATCGTTTTTTATGAAATAATCTTTTTTATTTTAAAATATAATAGCATTATTACAGTATATTTCTTATTTTGTTTAATATTGTTTGATAATAATCACCATAAATATCATAATTATTTTATAGTCATATTGAAATGGTTCAATATTGAAACTTTGTGGCAAGAGACATTGTGACTTTATGCTTACTGAAAGTAATGAAAGTTTTTCCCAAATAGTTCAGCTTTAAAAGGACTTATTGCAAAAAAAAAGTACTTTTCAGCTTTTGTTAGAATTCATTTTTCTATGCAGATGCACTTCTCTACAAAATCTCCCCAATCAATCTATGATAATTATTTTCCAATTAGAGCTACTCAAGTCATCTTGTGAAAATTCATGTATTTTATATTATTTTGTGACTGTTCTGTGTGGCAAACGTTAATTTTCGAACAATTTGCTTTGTTATAAACAGCATAATGAGTGCTTTTTATTCCATAAGGAGCGCCAGAGTTTCGTGCAGACAGGCGTGATCGGGTGGGTGAATTTTAAATGGGGCAGTGAAGGAAAACCATCAGAGATTCCATATATACTGACGTTCCACATACCACACACACACACACACACACACACACAGACACGGGATAAAGTTTGTGGAAAGATCCATTCGAGGCACTCATATTTGTTTAATTATTTCTATTTTATGAGACAGTGATGTTCCTGTCATGTGTGCTTGGAAATTTTTTTTTGTGAACTCAGTGTTCATTTACGGCACCAGCATGTTTTTGGTGGAAAAGGGCAACTGTGAACCATTAAAAGAGAAAAATCAGTAACTATAATCATACTATGTAGGAGTTGCTAGATTACAGCACATGAACCTGATTTTCAGAATTTGCCTTTTTCTTTGATTCGTCTGTGATTTTGTTTGATGTATTGATTGATCTATTTGTACTAATAGATTTTCCCGACAATGCAATATATATTTCATTATAAAGTAGTAACGCAGATCCCATTCATCTGTCTATTATAAGGAACACATTTAAGCAGACAGAGAGAGAGAGAGAGAGAGAGAAATGACAAATGTCTTATTATATCTGCCGGTCTGTATCGATTAATCTGTCACCATAGTTTGCTCCGTACATGCACATTGTTAGTGTAGATATATGGCAGGGTGGTTTCTACTCCAAACACACACAGATGATTTGTGGGCCGGATTATGGTATATCTCTGAACTGTTCCCCTGTTGTTCTGTGGTTCAAGGCACCACACCAACACACACATGGAGTCGGTTTAGAGGGGGAAGCATCCTGTCCACTTTTATGGGTTGACCCAGTGTGCCAAAAACACAGAACAGGCCTTCATTCTCCAGATAAAGGACATTACTGTCTTAGGTTTATTTTCATGTCCAGACGTTTTCATCAACATTGTCAGTATTCTAGAATTCAGTCCAATATCTGCCCTGTAACAGCACAGGAATGTTTACTTAATATTATTATATATAAAAAAAAAAAAAAATACACAGCATATCTTCTGTGAGTTGTAGTTTATTATTATGAAAATATTAAATAATAATAAATAAGCTACTTGCATTGCCTATGTATCATAGAAAAGCACATTTATGGAAATAATATCTAATTTAAAAAACTATTAATAATGGATTTCAAAGCTATCATATGACTTCAGCATAGTCGTATAGATGCTCAGAATACTTTTATGCTACTTTTTTGTCACAATAAATCACCATCCTTGTATGAACAAGAGTAGCGCTGGCATTCTGCCAAAGATCTCCAGTTGTGTTTCATTTAAAATGTAAAATGATAAAATCATACAGGGTTGGAGCAACATGAAGGACGGGTAAACGAGGACAAAATATTCTTTTTGGGATGAACTATTCCTTTAAAGGCTCATTGAGCAGCTCATCTTGGTAGGTGGGCAGCAGCTGGCACACGGGGACAGAGAGCACAGCAGTTGTCTCTGGATCAAACACACTGGGCACAATCAGTCTGAGAGGATCACGTTGCTTCTGCATTCCTCCAACTTTTGCAGAGGATTTAGAGCACAAAGGCAGATCTCTGTGAACTCTTCTAGACAGAATCCAGCACACACATGTATTTATCTATCTGCACAGCAGTTTCTTTTGTTCTTAAGCTAAACATAATTACTACATTCTAACCCCAACTGTAACCCCATAAAAAGTTTTTTTCCCGTTTTTTTTCTTTTATATTTAGTAAATTTTGTGTCAGACTGTATTTTACAGGATGAAGAAACATAGTATTTTGTGTTTATCATTGAAGATACAGTTTTTCTTTTAGCATTACCAGGCAGGCAACAATAAACTCAGGTGCTTCTGAAACGAGATAAATGTTCTAGTGCCAGTATAAAACTAGTACTGCCATGACAGGCATCCAGTTTAGTGTGTATTTCTATGGTAATACTATTATTCATGCAATAGCTTTTAAAACTAGTATAAAGGACGTAACAATGTTGCCAACAATAAGCCTGAATAAATTAAGACAGGTTTTTCAGTATGACTTTTGGGTTGGGTGTTTTTAACAAATTAACTTTTTTTTTTTTTTTTTTAATCCATGAATTATGGCCTGGTTTCACAGACAGGGCTTTATAAACGTGTTTTAGAAAAAAATATTACTGTAAAACAGCTTTAGCCTGGGACTAGGCTTAAGCCTTGTCTGTGAACCTGGGGGTATTTGTATACTACAGTAGGGCTGCCCTCGACTAAAGATTTTTCTGTTTGACTTGTAATTTTGAGCGATTAGTCGACTAATCACATGTTTATTAAAGGTGCCCTAGATCCCCTTTTCAAAAGATGTAATATAAGTCTAAGGTGTCCCCTGAACGTGTCTGTGAAGTTTCAGCTCAAAATACCCCATATATTTTTTTTTATTAATTTTTTTAACTGCCTATTTTGAGCCGTTATTACATATGCACCGATTAAGCACGCGGCCCCTTCAAATCTCCCGCTCCCCGCCCCCGTGAGCTCTCAACTGCCTTAAACAGCAAACACAAAGTTCGCACAGCTAATATAACCGTCAAAATGGATCTTTACAAAGTGTTCATCATGCATACATCGATTCCTGTGAGTATAGTATTTATTTTGGATGTTTGCATTTATTTCTGAATGAGTTTGAGGCTATGCTCCATGGCTAACGGGCTAATGCTACACTGTTGGAGAGATTTATAAAGAATGAAGTTGTATTTATGCATTATACAGACTGCAAGTGTTTAAAAATGAAAATAGCGATGGCTCTTGTGTCCGTGAATACAGTAATAAACAATGGTAACTTTAACCACATTTAACAGTACATTAGCAACATGCTAACGAAACATTTAGAAAGACAATTTACAAATATCACTAAAAATATCATGTTATCATTGATCATGTCAGTTATTATTGCTCCATCTGCCATTTTTCGCTGTTGTTATTGCTTGCTTACCTAGTCTGATGATTCAGCTGTGCACAGATCCAGACGTTATACTGGCTGCCCTTGTCTAATGCCTTTCATAATGTTGGTAACATGGGCTGGCATATGCAAATATTGGGGGCGTACACCCCGACTGTTACGTAACAGTCGGTATTATGTTGAGATTCGCCTGTTCTTTGGAGGTCATTTAAACAAATGAGATTTATATAAGAAGGAGGAAACAGTGGAGTTTGAGACTCACTGTATGTCATTTCCATGTACTGAACTCTTGTTATTCAACTATGCCGAGGTAAATTCAATTTTTGAATCTAGGGCACCTTTAATAAACCATATAAATCATAATAAAGAGCCTTGAATGCCTACATAGCCTGATCAGTGCTCAAGCACGAATAAAGCTTGCCACGGTGCACCGGCAGAAGTAATGATTATAAATGCGTGAAAACTAGTGTTTTCTGTATTTTTGACTGCAGTGATGAAGTTGACGATGCTGACTCGTCATCTCCGCAGTAGTGGACGCACCTATATGCACGTTTCATACGGATTACATAACCTGAGAATATTTGTTTTCCATTTAAATTGGTTCTTTTAAAAGTAGACATTTAGCTTTCTATAGATATATTTTTCATACCTGGAGTTTCGGTTCTCTCTTTTTTTGCCGTGCTCAAGTTCACAGAGAGAGATGGCAGAAAGCACTCCCTGTTTGCTTTCATTATTTTACAAATGCACAACCTTTTGTTGTTATTGTGAGGGCACACAAATAAAAGTTGACTCTTCACATATTCAAAAGCTGTATTACTCTTATCTGTATGACCAAAAATGACAGAGTATTTTAAGTGCAAGTGATCGCACCGGCGCCTCCATGTTAGCTGTCATGCATTAAGCGCACTACTATTCAGCTTTCACACTCCTCACAAACACTTGAATAGCACACATTTTTCTAAGTTAACGCTAAAGTGAGCGGCCATGTAAAGTTGCTACTACTTACGTTTCAGATGATAAGCCATATTTGAGGTCGATATTGTGCAAGGAGACGTAAAAACAAGTCTTTATTGATCCATAATCTGACCCTATAATTGTAACTGTGTATGAAAACGAATCAAAGTGCTTGCTGTTTTACTGCCTCTAGTGTTCATTTCAGTTGGAAACTGCAGTGATATGTACGAATTGGTACATATTTTTGCGACTCGTGAAAACGTTCCCACGGGTATGTCTTTTCATGAGACCAGGTTGTTTTTTTTCCCTGCGATAAAGCGACTGATAAAATATTGGTCGACTAAGCCTCTTCTCGTTGACTAACTGTTAGTCGACTATTAGAGGGCAGCCCTAATGTATACTATAACTTATACTATATTATTACTATATTATGTTTTATCTGCTTATATTCACTACCTTTGGGGTCAGTGTTTCTTTTTTTTTACTTTTCATTAAATTGATCAAAAGTGACTGTAAAGACATTTCTAATGTTAAAAAAAAAAGTCTGTCAAATAAATGTTGTTCTTTTGAACTTTCTATTCATCATGGTTTCGACAAAAATATTAAAGCTGCAGTCCGTAATTTTGCCTCTTTGTCACCATCTCTGTTTGAAACCTACAATGGCAGTTGTTTGAGGAATTGTTATCTGTATGTGCGTTGTGCCTCGGCTCGGTTCCTCAGCGCAGATGAATCTAATGTTTGCTGTCAATCACCACATCGGTATGGATACTGTACTTCGGAATCACAGATTGTAGTCTTGGAAGTATGACTAAAATAAGAATTTTCACCCGAGAATGACATCTGACCAAGTAAGTAACATGTCTGCCACTTTTGTTCTGACTAACTGAGGGAAAAAAAGCATTACAGTAAATCACACTGCCAATGGTGATTAAATCTAACAATCTTTTAGCTCATATCACGTCAAATTGTGCAAATTTTTTTTATTGTTATACTTTATTCTCAAATTGTTATTGTTAACAACATCATCATTGCGTGACTATGTGTATTTAGTGTGTATTAGCGTTACCTGTAGATTTTAAAGGTGCCATCGAATGGAAAATTGTATTTACCTTGGCATAGTTGAATAACAAGAGTTCAGTACATGGAAATGACATACAGAGAGTCTCAAATACCATTGTTTCTTCCTTCTTATGTAAATCTCATTTGTTTAAAAGACCTCAGAAGAACAGGCGAATCTCAGCATAACACCGACTGTTACGTAACAGTCGGGATCATCAATATGTACGCCCCCAATATTTGCATATGCCAGCTCATGTTCAAGGCATTAGACAAGGGCAGCCAGTATTAACATCTGGATGTGCACAGCTGAATCATCAGACTAGGTAAGCAAGCAAGGACAATAGCGAAAAATGGCAGATGGAGCAATAATAACTGACATGATCCATGATATCATGATATTTTTAGTGATATTTGTAAATTGTCTTTCTAAATGTTTCGTTAGCATGTTGCTAATGTACTGTTAAATGTGGTTAAAGTTACCATCGTTTCTTACTTTATTCACGGAGACAAGACTGTCGTTATTTTCATTTTTTAAACACTTGCAGTCTGTATAATTCATTAACACAACTTCATTCTTTATAAATCTCTCCAACAGTGTGTAATCTTAGCTTTAGCCCTTTAGCCACGGAGCACCATCAAACTCATTCAGAATCAAATGTAAACATCCAAATAAATACTATACTCACATGATCTGATTTATGCATGCAGCATGCATGACGAACACTTTGTAAAGATCCATTTTGAGGGTTATATTAACTGTGTGAACTTTGTTTATGCAATGATAGAGTCGCAAGCTCGTGGGGGGCGGGGAGCGCGAGCAATTAAAGGGGCCGCAGCCTAAATCGGCGCATTTCTAATGATGCCCCAAAATAGGCAGTTAAAAAAATTTATTAAAAAAAATCTATGGGTATTTTGAGCTGAAACTTCACAGACACATTCAGGGGACACCTTAGACTTATATTACATCTTGTAAAAAAACGTTCGATGGCACCTTTAATTTCTGTAATCATTACTAACATTAATTTGTCATGCCATACAATCCGCCATCAAAATGATAAGTTTAATTATTGCAGCTACTGTGAGAAAAGGCTATAAATGATCCGCCTCACATGCGATAGGTAGCCTACTAGCTGGGACTCCCTCTTTATGTATACAGACATGACGCAATGATGCAAAGACAACAGGCGACATGCCCGAATTTCCTGCGGAAACCCACCATTACCACCTGAATTATAAAACATTATTACAAGCTTACAGTGAATTGGGCTAAGGTAAGGAGATAGTTTTGAACACTGGCTGGTTATGTACATGCTCATAAATAGATTTTGGATAATTTTTAACCAAAAAAAGTTACAGACAGCAGCTTTAAGCTGTACAACTGTTTTCAACACTGATAGTAATAATCAGCAAGCATGTATGCAGAAGTTTTCTGCAGGCACTAGAGCTTTGTGCATTTCACTGACAGCTAAAGTTTAGATTTGACTAACGGAAACTGTTCCAAGATCAGTGGTTATTATGGGCAGCTTTATATTGCAACAGCAAATGAAAGCAGTTAGGCTGTGGATGGATGGCTACAAAATGTTGTATGCAAGCTGAGGTCATAAATCAAATGCCATCATGTGCATGTTGGAGGCATGAAAGCAGAATGCCACGACTGCAAATTATGAGAGTGAATTGCAAGATCATGCATGATTACTAGTGTTGATGCATGGATTTTATGTTTATTCTCTGGGTCAGCGAAATCCGTTTTGCCAATGTACGTTATTACATTTTAAACTGAGAGTGCTCCCACGTAGAGCTGTACCTGCTTCGTGCACAAAACATACTGTAGGAAAAGAAATGGGACAATGGATGAAATATGTTCTTGTTCATCTTTGTTTTCTGTTCTCTTTCTCCAGCCTCATCTCAGAATGAAGTGGCTTAGTGTTTCAGAGTGTTTTAGCCCACCTGCCTTCCATGTACACAAACACACTCACACACCTGCTCCACTCATATATAATGATCTCCCCCTTAAGTGCTCAAGACCAACCATATACCTGCAGCTGCAAGTCTAACAGATGGGATAACATGCAAGGATCCAACACATATTGACACGTAATAGATTGGATCTCTTAAGGTGTACAGACCAGAAGAGTTAGAAATTAGACATTACATTTAAAAAGATGAAAATCTTTGCTTCTCAACTGGCACAGTCAATAGTATTCCCTCATTCCTGTGATTAACATCACTCACATCAACATATGATTTTGTCTAGAGTGAGAGTCAGTCCAGCTGAGCCATTAATATAGAGACCTGCACTCCCGCGGGAGTACCGCGGGACCCGCGGGACCCAGCACAACNAACATATGATTTTGTCTAGAGTGAGAGTCAGTCCAGCTGAGCCATTAATACACCTATGGAAGAACAGAAATATATATATATATATATTATTCATTTAAGACTAAAGTCGAAAATTCCCTTTTTTGGCCTGGAAGGTAATGCTAATTTCTGAAAAACCTACTGTGTATCATGATCTCCTGCCTTAAAGAAAGCTTAAATTTATGGGCTGGGTAGGCAGTCACTTTCCGTCTAATTAAAATAGAGTGCTTGTGTTGAATGGCTTGTTCCACCTCTCTCTCTCACACTACACTGAGAGAATTTATAAAGATGTAAACAACCTCAGTAAAGCCATATGACGTCTGGTTTGTACCATACAGTACAGAAGCCTGTATAAATAATGTAAACGATCCCCTGACAATTCAGTGAAGAACTGGAGAACTGCTCATGAACTTAACTTTCATGATATACTGGAGCCATTAACCAGGAGTGTGTTTGAATGCATGTATATTGCGTGTGTGTTTGATGACAATTAATGGCCAGGGCTTAGGCGATCAGGATCAGGAGGGTTAAAGGTTACATATCCGAGCAGACTTGCATACATTTTAATGTTTCTGACTCTCCTTCACTATGTGTCCTTCTTTTTTTACATAGGTGGCTCCTGCCTCTTGAAATCTGAGCCGAGCTGAGTGCAGAAATAAAATCATAACGGTGATTTGTCAATGAAGTGTGTGTGTGTGTGTGTGTGTGTGTATGAAGTGACTGTGAACCCTAAAGGCGACATCAATCTAGATGAGACAACTCCCATTTGTTTTCATCAGTAGAAATGTGTGTGTGTGTGTGTGTGTGTGTGTGCTGACTCAGTCACATCAGCTCCTTTGAGGCAGGACCACTGGGCTGTTTACATCACTGTCGTCATGACAACTCCTTACCACCACA
Source organism: Anabarilius grahami (assembly GCA_003731715.1). Taxonomy (NCBI): domain Eukaryota; kingdom Metazoa; phylum Chordata; class Actinopteri; order Cypriniformes; family Xenocyprididae; genus Anabarilius; species Anabarilius grahami. The sequence goes on along the minus strand of RJVU01002418.1, from coordinate 1,176,628 downwards.
CACACACACACAGTCTGAGCCATCAATCATCTCCAGGAAATGAAACTGCATGCTGATCCCCACACTGTTTTGTTTGACACAGCATTCTCACACACACAGGTACACTATAAAACATGTTAATAAATTAAATGGAAAGCAATGTAAAAACATTGCTGTAAAAACCTTTTAATCGTTTAGCTGTAAATAACCTTACAAACATTAAGTCACATTTTAAGAAAAAAATACATGCTATTTTACTGTAAAGTACTGTAAAATTATATTTTTGAGAAAATATATTACCTTCTAATTTACAGTGAATGTTAATTTATTATTATTCATTATATTTAAAAAGATAATACATGTACTTTTACATGTACATATAATAATAATAATAATAATAATTAGTATATAGTATCAACAATACAAACACCAAAATGTGTCACTAAATTCCTAAAATGTTGTTGTCACCATATTTTACTTCTTTTTTTTTCATATTTATTTATTTAAGCCACAAGTGTCATTGTTTTGCTTTTCTTGTATCCTTTTCTAACCTATTTTGTTTAAAAAAAAAATTTGTTTGGTTGGCTGGTTAGTTTCATAGTCCTGTTTGCATGAGCATGATTCTTATGCTGGCACAAAGTAACAGAATGGTTAATTTGTTGTTGAAATTCATTGGTGATTTAAAATGAAAGTCTCCATTTTTTACATAAAAACAGTGTTTCAAGGGTTTCATATGGAAATCAGCGCTGTGACAATTCAACCGTCATCTGATATGTGTCTTACAGGGACAAAAATAATACGACTTTGCCAGGAAATGTGATTAAATCAGATACAAACTATATTTCACTTTCAAATCTGACATTTATTTGAGCAAGTTCTACATAAAAAAGGATTTATTGAGTGATCATTATAATTCAGAGCAAATACCTTTTTTCTGAAGGAAGAGAAAAGGGCTTCTGAACTAAGAAAGGAAGGACTGCAGACCAAACCGGACTGCACATATGCTTATAAGAAATTCAGCATCAAGCCACTTTCATTGTTCAAAATTAAAAAAAAATTGCCATTAATAATGTAATGTTTTGCACTTTTAATTACACTAAACACGTCCCAGCTGTGGTTTTAAGTATAATTCATTTCACATCATCATCTTTTCATGCGTTATCTTCATAAAACACACATTTCCTGAGTGAAGCAGCATTTTGAGAGGATACAAGCTGAAATCACTGACGCTAATGATTGCTCATTAATCATATGTCTTGATAAAGTTTCTACAAGATATACTCCTACAGGCTCTGGGAGAGATAGAGTGATGAGAGATGGATTTTTCATTTTTACCACATTCTAAGAAAATTATGTTAGCTCAAAAAAAAAAAAAGAAAGAAAAAAAAGCTACAGTTTGCATAATTTTTTTTGGAGTTATGACAACTTAGAGTGAAATTAAGTTCAACCTACAACATACACTGAGTTAGAGGAAATTTGTTACATTACACATTTTTTAATTTGATTACTCAAAAAATTTAAGTCTTTCCAACTACTTGATCAAGCATCAATCTGTTCAGTGTATAAAGCGATCATGTCTCTTTAAAAAAATTGGACTAAATCGCTCAATTTATATGGATTAGTTATCTCTTTATGAACTTTTTGAAGCATCAAAGTGGTAATTGAATGGATTGTCAATGAAAGGACAAAAAACACTCATCTAAAAACATCTTCATTTGCTTTCCGAAGATTAACAAAAGTCTTACAGGTTTGGAATGACATGAGGGTGAGTAAATGATGGCATAATTTTCATTTTTGGGTGAACTAACCCTTTAAGTTGTTATTCATCTTGATTGTAAATCTCATTGTTGTCAGATTTAGTTTGAGTTTGTGTCGGTGTGATTGTAACCATTCAAATGATATAATTATATCATTAATATAGCCTATAAATCTAATATTTATAAATACACTGTATTTATAAATATATAATTTATTTGATCTTTTTAATATTTTGCTGTTACTTGTAATTATTGTAATTATTTTGTGTTTTAATTTAATCATTTAAAATTTACCATTTAAATTTAGCTGGAAAGCCATTAAATAAACTATTAAAAAGTTTCATGGCACAACTTGACAACTTGCCCCATATAGGTCAGCATGTGTTAATTGCACTGTTTTCCTGGGCAATCTCAGTGGAAATATTCAGTAGATTTGTAGCCAAGACTTTAAGATACTGTATGTGCCTGCAGAAATTGATCCTGAGAAATATTCACTGGTGTAAAAAGGGTGACAACTTGCCTAATGGCTCTCCTAGCACTCACTATAGTACACCGACTTAAAGTGTGCATATGGATGCGTGTGTATATTAACATGTGAGTATGCGTGTAAAGACAGTAATCTTAGACTAGCAGACACACAGATGTTGGGTTTCAGTTTAAGAGAATGCCATTTCTTTTTCATTACTTTGTCATTACTTTTTATAGTTTCCAAGAATGTTATTACAGAATTTTTTTGAATTGCAGTTAGATTCTAATTCCAACTCATGAAATGAAAGGAGCCTAATAATCTTAGACTAGCAACATATAGATGTTGGGTTTCAGTTTGAACTGTAATAGAGTCCACACACACACACAGGGAGAGAGAGAGAGAGAGAGAGAGAGAGAGAGAGAGGAAGGCCCGTCCCATCGTGTTGGGGCCGGTAAGGAAACAGGAGATAAATGTGAAGGGGTTAGATAAACTGAGCTCTGGCACATAGACCAGCTTGAAGAATAATACTCACATAACAATATACCCATCTCATAAATCTATAGAGAACGAGAAAGAGAGTGATAATATCCCAGAAATGGAAGCCCTTGAGAACATTACAGTGACCAGTAACAGAAACGGAATTTGAGCTAGTAAAATCTCCGTATTTACTGAAGATTTAGTTCCTTAATATCCTACGCTTTTTCTCTACAGAAAATGCTGAACAAAGTCTCCCATTCATCAGACGAGCACCTTGTTTTGACAGATACTTTCCTTCCTCCTTTCTAGTGCAGTGCAGTGTGTGTGCATTTTTTGTAACTGTGTTTTGATACAAGTTATTTTTTTGGCTTATGACCTTTTGTTTAATGTGATTTAATATCCTATTACATATTGAAGCACTACATTTCTTTGTCATGTCATTTCAGCTGAATGTTTTGAGAATTAATTTCTCTGTTGAACATTGACATTCTGGTTCATTCTTTCAGTGCCATACCAAACAAAACAAATATGTTTTATACTATAATGAGTAGGCTAATAGCTCATAAAATTTGCAAAAATTTTGCAAAACAATACGGAAGAGAAAATAATTGAATAACGAGGGGACTGATGACAGTAAAAATAAAAATGAAACATTCATTCAGGATTCATGATGTGACTCAGTCATTACTCCAGTCTTCAGTGTCACATGATCCTTCAGAAATCATTCTAATATGCTGATTTGATGCTCAAAAAAACAGCATATATTTAAAGTAGAAATCTTTTGCAACATTATAAATGTCTTTACTGTCACTTTTGATTAATATAATGCATCCTTGATAAATAAAATAATTTTCTTAAAAAAAAAAAAAAAATCTTGCTCCAAACTTTTGCACATAGTGTTTTCAGTATATAATTTGTATTTAATACATTAACTTTCCTTTTATGAACCAATGTGGAAAAACACTTTATGTGAATTTCTTTAAATTGCTGTGGAATCGGTTCATTCTATTCAAGTTCCAACACATGAAATGAAAGAAACCCAATTCACAAATTCTGAACATAGATGCGCACACAGTAATTTCTATATGAGGTAGCTACGGGCAATCAGGTGTGAGTTTGAATAAAGGCAGGTGAAGATGGATACCTGCCTTTCAGCTATCAGTCTGTGGAAGATGAGAACAGAATGAAATGTATTTCCTGTGCGAAACTCACTGCTGTATTTCTCTCATCTCACTTCACTTCATTTGAGTCCTGCTGGTGCAAAACCCATACATTACTGCACCATCACACCCGTTCTGTCTATTCAGTTCAATTCCAGTTCAGTCAGTTACTTTATACCAGTCTGGGTTATTTTATAGTACTTTCATAGTGCTTCATTGTCACATTTTGGAGCTTCAGTGCTCTAGTCACCATCTGTTTTTGTTGTATGAAAAAGAGCAAAATGACATTCTGCAGTATATATTCTTTTGCATTTAACAGTATGGCTTGATATCAAACTCATTGCTTACGAATTTCTTTATGTATTTACTCTGGTATCAAAGGACTCTTGCATCTGCATATAGTGTGATGTTAAAATCCACACTCTCTCTCTTTCCAGTTGTCAAGGTCATGTCTGTCTACTTTAACATGTGAACATTTGTTCTTTAATAGATTGCCGTAGCCCTCAGAGGACAAAGCACACTTTGTAAAAATCTACCCGTTGTTTTAATGGCACATTTTACTATTAATATGTGTTGGGAGTCTTTATGAATGTATTCTCCACACCTTTTATTGGAACTAATATTACATCATTTCTTAACGGTCCTTCCCAAGGTCACCTCTAAGACGCTTTATGAGTGTAGTAAAAACATGGCTTTAATGAGAAAACAGCGTGTACAGAGTGAATGTCTGGAATCTACAGTATCAGCCTTCTAGTGTTCATGTATGTAAGTGTGTATGTGTGTGTGTGTACAGCTGTGTGTTGTTGTGTTGCGTGTCCTTGTCCAGAAATTGCTGATGTTACAGAGGACACAGTTTGGAGCTGCTAAATGTTTGTTGCTGATGTTATTGGCCATCAAGAAGAGTAAATAAAACACATGAGCATTCAGAACACTTATTACACTTGCGTCATGCAATTGACAGGCAGTATTTCTCTCTCTCCACAAAACACCGCTATATGACTGACAATATATATAGTGCTTTTTGCTAATGCACTGTGGTTGACCAGCTTCACCAGCCAGGTTTTGCTCTAGTTAACAGCATGGCTATGTTCTTACACCACCAAACCAACCAGAAATCAACATGGAATTTCAGTATAGATATAGTACATAGGGAGGGATGGAGTACTGAACAGTCTGTTCAAAAAGTTTCCACCTCTTTCTTAGGACAAATTTTTACAACCATTATTTATTTATTTTTTTTATTGGATGTTTTTGTCTATAATGGATTTTGTTTCGAAGATGTATGTCAGTATTTATTCAGCTGAATTATCAACACCACAAACAGAGCCTTATTTTCATTTGTGTTAAATTAAATCTGGCATGTACCATAAATCTCCTACTACCACTGCAGACTTAATTTCCCTTAATTGTCTAAGAATAAAAAAATACAAGAAATTGCATTTGTTTGAATTAAAAAAGAATGCAATTTTGAAGAAATCAATATGCTGTTTTTAAGCCAAATTATCAGATTGTGTTATAAAACACTTTTCTGTATGTTTTTCTTTTACAAAGTTAATTAGAATTATTTTTATTTTTTTTCAAATGAACTTTGTCTAACATAGTCTTAGAAAATTGAGTGGAAAGCATGTTATATTTAATCTCTTTACCACAGTGGAACTGCAATAATGCATTTTCTTGCTGGCTATTTTTTTATTTAATTTATTTAATAATAGTATTTATGCATAAATAATACAGTTATGGTATGTTTCATGCAGTAGGATCCGCTAGGATTGAATTCAGGTTAGTTGCAGTCATCTCGATGGGAAAAAGTGTCCCAATTAACCAGAATTCACTCCTATGTTATGTTCTATCGAAACATATACTTTACATGATAAATTCTATATTTTTAAATAATTTAAATTGTGACGTCAATCTTTCCAAAAATGTTTCACCTTTAACAATATTTTATTTACATTTAAGCTGTTGTATTAATAAATTACATACTGTTACATAATGCATAACAGAGATAAGTGTCGAGAAGAACCCTTATATCTGTGACGTCACAAAGCCATCTAGATTCTAGTATGAAAACTAATGCTCTTTTCTCTCTTTCTCTTCCAATTATAGGTAAAACTAGACAGGACAGATGAGATTGAGGGGAAAAAGGTCAACATGTGTTGGTTCATCAACAGTATAACAGCACAATGTGCCAGAACACTGACACCACACGGATGAAGAGTGAAAGAGAGAGAGACAGGTAATCTCTAGCATGTCTAATCATTCTGCCTGTCAGAGCCTGATTTAACCTCTAAAACCTTTCCTCAACTGCATTAACAGCAGCAATCGTGGAACAACCTGCTCTTATTGCGCCTAACAATGCGGTAAATGAGTTCATTAAGCACCTAAATCACCATCTACAGCTTTTCTTTCTGTCATTCCTTTATTTAAGTGAGAGGTAAAATTACATAAATTAAGGATATGGAGTGTGTCTTAGGAAAGTGATACATGGAAATTCAAGGCTTATGTTCCTGAGGTAACACCCAAAATTTTATATAAACAAGATGAGTGAGTTATGTGTGACTTGTCTCTGGGCGAACACACACTCACACACTCTCGCACACTTTCCCCTTTGGCTGCTTTGAGACAAATGACGTTATTTGGCTAACCAGCAAGGTCAAAGCACGGTGCTGTTAATATATTTACGGATTTGAATTTCTTTAAGGTCAGCAGCTTACTTTTTACTTTGAGGACATTTCTGATAGAAATACATTTAAAACACACCTTAAATTTTAGATATGATTACTGTTGATTTTCAAACAAAAATGTTGTTTTTCTGATGTGAAACAAACATTTAATGGTTCTTTTAGAAGAGGACCGCATTGGAGGACCTCTTTCAGGACCGCATTGACTTTCACACATACACACACTGAACGGATGGGCAGCAGTGTTTTTCATGTCAGCATGGTTATACAGAGGTGTAGTAAAACATTTCCTCTTGTTTGTTGTTCTTTGAACGTTAAAACAGCGCGATCGTTCACTCACACACACATTGTACAAGAGGAAATGTGTGAAGTTTGTTCAGGGTGCCAAGAGTTTCTCAGCCAAAGTACATGACATGCACACATACACATAATTTTTCAATATTTCCTCTGTTTGACCGCTGTGGTCGCCACATTGACTGCAGTTTGACATTTTGTCAAAAATTTTATTAAAAATAATTCACTTCTATATAATTTTGTGACACTTTTTTCAGATTAATTAGAGCTTGTAAAGTTTTTACATGTCTTGCTGCTTGTGCTAAAGTTGTTCCTTTGAGGACTGATTTGACTTTGGCAGACAGAATATTATATTTTTAAACATTCATTTCTTAATATGCTGGTGATATGTAAAGCTAGAATAAATCTTAAATGTATTGTCAATGTTAAAGGTATAGTTCACCCTAAAATCAAAATGAACTCATAAATTACTCACCCTGGTGTTGTTCTAATACTATATGCCTTCTTTCTTTTATGGACCATCAAATGAGAATTTAAAAAAAAATTGTCTCTCTTGCACTCGTCCATAATGGCAGTGAATAGCGACTAGCATCAAGCTTTTCAAAAAAAGATGCATAAAATATCACAGAATGATCCCATACGACACATGTTGTATATTCTAAGTGTTCTGGGGGTATACAATATGAAATTTAACTCCTGTCCTTCGCTATTGGACTTCTGTGCACGGCTACGCGACGTGCTCGTTCATGTGACTCTGTTAGTGCTGCAGTTCACTCCGTCTTGCCCAGAAAAAGCACAAGTTATGAGAAATCAAGATTAACAAAATGCAACACAACAATGCAACTCGTATACCTTCTTCTCTGAGATGAATATATCCATTGTGTTCATCATAACAAAAAGTTATCGCATTCACATCTGTCAACTGTCATTCTGACTGTCATCAGACAAACAGAGTTCTGGCCAAGAGATTTTTTAACTCAGTGAAGAAAGCTCACATATACTTTTTTGGGATTTCTAGGCATTGTATTTCATGTTGCGTATTTTTATTAATCTTGATTTCTCACAACTTGTATGCTTTTTCTGGGCGAGACGGAATGAACTGCGCCGCTAACAGAGTCACACGAACGAGCATGTCACGTAGCCGTGCACAGAAGACCAACGGCCAAGGTCAGGAGTTAATCATTTTTAAAAAGCTTGATTCTGATTGCTATTCACTATACGGACAAGCGTGAGTAGGACATTTAAAAAAAATTCTCCTTTTGTGATCCACAAAAGAAAGAAGGACATATAGCATTAGAACAACACCAAGGTGAGTAACTTATGTAGTAATTTTTATTTTAGGGTGAACTATCTCTTTAATTTGTCAAGCAGCTTAAAGTCGCTATGTTTACCCTCATCTGAATTTAAAGCCCCTCTGTGGTGAAAATCAAGTTTTTAATGTTGTTCCTGTCTATCTGGTGTTTTGAACATTCTTTAAGACAAACCATGTGCATATTCATAGGTCAACACCATTGCTGAGTATTTTCTTTTTAAAACTGCAGTAAACCAAAGACAGTCTCAAACCAGCGATTTGAAATCGCTGGTGTTTCTGACATCACAAACTACCTTGTAACCAATCACATCAACATGCCGGCAGACTTTAGCATATCATTAACTGACCGCGCAAGAGAGTCTCAAAAGAAGGTTATCCAAGTATATTTTTCTGTTGATATGAAAAATCGGGTAGATTTAGCAATATGGCAGGTGTATGATGCATATTACGATGTTATTATGAACTATATGCCTTTTCTCCACTGACGTTCTGAGTTGTTCAAAGCGTTTCTAAGGATGCTGATTGTTAGAAGGCAGCTGTCTGACTCGTGAAAGTGAACACAGTTTTGTAACATTAGCAACACATTATTAGCAGCTGTTTGATAATGTAGTCAAGCAAAAGGCTAATCATATTAATGTTATGTGTCCGACGTTGGAAAAAGAGATACCATTGTGCAGCGTTTACCTCAGTAAGTTGACCGAGTGGATCTCTGAGCTTGTGCGATTGAGTGTAGGCGGGGCTAATTATCATATTCATAGAGCCATGTATATTAAATGAGGCAAGGGTGTAGAGTTACATTCAAGCTATTTTAAGGCATTAATATTTTATTTTTTTTCACAAGGAAAAAAAGTTTAAATAGTTTTAAGGGATACAATAATTGACTACAGGGTGACTTTAATGACTATATGCAGTGATATATCTGTGATCTGACTAACCTGTCATCTAATTGTGCTCATTAAAAAACAACAGAATCAGTGTCTATAGATGACATGGCTTAAAAAATATACTGTCTGAACTATACGGTCTTTTTTTTTGTTGATTATGCTCAGATGGAATTTATGTACACACACACACCGTAGCCTAATGGTCCAGCCTGCTTGTAAAAGATGGATGATATCTGCTGCTGACCTTTGAGCTAGTCATGGTGAAAGTCGGTTTGGAAGAAATTGATTCAGTTATATGTGTGACTTCAGCTGTTGGCAGAACCTGCATAATCCTGCATAATCTATTACAGATGTGCACCATGAATATTCATACCTTTTTCTAATGACAGCTTCTGTCTGCAGTTTACATCTGTTAATTTAAAAAGCAGTATTATATTTAGATTCGTCTTTCTTCTCCACAATTTTCAGCAATGAATTCAGCTTAAACTGTTTGACGTAGACACTCAATTCAAACTTTTTTGTGTCTGGCTTTATAACATTTTGTAAGATTAAAGTCTAGAACTTAAACATTGATAATGTTCACCTTTATTGGTCACCGACGTTGATGATATCATTATGATATTTTGCATACTGAATTGTAATTTGTCTTTTTAAATTCTTCTTTAGCAACCAGTACTGACAGTGTCACATGGCATGTTTATTCTCACTCACAGATGACAGAAAATAAGACGTGTGCTGAGTATAATGAGTACGGCAGTTTGTGGAGGCTGTGATAGCATTTAATTCACAAAGAACTAAAGCCTAAAACCTAAATTTACTTAACACTATTTTCTGCTGCCCTGCAAGTACAGATAATTCCTTCAGGAAATACACGTCTAGTTCCAATAAATGCACAAATTATTAGTTTTGAAAACAGACAGAACTGAAACACACAGTCTGTTTATAGACTTTGGTATTTATTTTTAATTGGCAGCACATTTATGAGAGGCCAAATCAGTATAAAATAGGGTTTGTTGTATATGTGGTGCTTTTGGCAGTGAAATTTGTTTGCACTCTCTCAGCCTTTCTGCCTTAAATATACGATTGGCAAAAAACATAAAGTAAATTAAATCCAATAAAACATAGGCTTTAGCCTCTCTCGAATTTGGCTCCAACTCTCTCCCTTGTTGCCCAGTTACACTAATTAAACAAATAGGAATATTCATAAGTACACAAATGGACGGCAGAAACGCATCTACATCAACACCTAAATCAATAAACTGCTTCCAACTGCTAGCTAAATTATTACCATATTTAGTGAGATTTGGTGTACCAGTCGAATGAAATGCCAGCCCTCTAATGGCTCTTCAGTAATGATTTCAAATCCATGCAAAATCAACTGCTTAACCAGTAATTTTTGCCTTCAGGAACAGATGTAGTGCTGAATGCAAATTTTGTGCGCTATACATTTTGGTCCTGATGAAAATTGGAGATAATTTTCGCCTTATGCTGTGGGTCTGAGATTTAACAAAATAACGTTTGCTAGCAGAGACACATCACAAGCTAATCAGTGTGTGTGGTTCTGGTAAACCCTATACGTTATGGGGACCAAATGTCCTTATAAATACAGCAATACCAGACATTTTTTGACCTTATGGGGACATTTTTTTGGTCCCATGATGAAAACAGCTTATAAATCATACTAAGTGATGTTTCTTGAAAATGTAAAATGCAGAAAGTTTTCTGTAATGGGTATGTTTAGGGTTAGAGGATAGAACAATTTCATTAGCTCAGTACAAAACCTATGGAATGTCCTCATAATGATAGGTGTACCAACGTGTGTGTGTGAGTGTGTGAGTGTAAGTGTATACCTACTTACTTTTGGTGACAAATTTGTGCTAGAAGTGTGCATAAAGCGATAGAAATCTATGCAATGTCCACATTTAGATAGCTAAGTAAACATGTATGTGTGAGTGTATATTTTTTATCTTTGATCCTGTACTTTCTTGAGGGGGTCAGTCCTGCTCCTGGAGATTCAGTTCAGCTTAATTTAACATTCAGGTTTGGATGCAATGACCAGGGGCCTGTATCATTAAGCCGGTTTAGGTGGCTACCCAGGTATGTTTGCTCCAAATTAAAGGTCACTAAATAGTAAAAGATTTTTAAATACAAAATTGTCTAGCTATAGAGATGATTTATTATAATTATTTTAAATGACTTATGATAATTATTATACCCTTAATCCATTATACATGAGCAGTTTTATTTTAACAATTATCATCAAGCATTTACAGTTAAAGTGGATCAAAACCTTTCATCAAAGTTGTCCTAATACCAAAATGCAATACCCGTTCTTGTCTTAGGACAACTTTGATTAATTGTTTATGATCCACTTCAAATGTTGACTACTGTACTTTAAGTAAGCAATAAGGTACGAGAGGCTGTGCTGTATAGTGAGCAAGTCTCAGCCGTGACTTATTTACGATACAGCACGAGCCTTGAGTACCTTATTGCTTTTATAAAATGGTTACCACACAAAACAAATATTAAAGCCAAAAATATGTATCAATGCAACTTTCATGAAGTAAACTTTCACTAAAAGCCTTCCTTCCGCCTGAAAACAAATAGTCACTGACCGTGAACAGCAACAGAAGTTACATTATTACGGCATTATATGGTGGCAAAGACTGTCTTTATGAGTGTGTCAGTCAGTAGCGAAGATTTTTTCATTGAAAAAACTGAATTGTTGTGAACACAGAACAAGACGCAACTGATAAATGCTTTGACTATTGCTGTCAGTCATGGGAAAACTCCTTAACTGTTAAAAGGACAAGATAATACACAGGATGAACACAGGACTGACCTGAAGGAAAATGCTAAATCTGAATGCAGCTAATAGACTCACTCACTCAATCTCTTTCTCACGTACTCTCCTACATAATACAGTAAGCTTCAATGAACAATATCAGTTGAGAACAAACAGTTTACATTGCTAAGAGTGGTTGCTAAGGGTGTTGTGTAGTGAGACACAGAACTGTTGGGTGAAGCGGTCATAGCAGTGTTTTATCGTGAATAAAACATAGCTATTGACCAATCAGAATTAAGGATAGGAACTAACCGTTTTATAAATATATACAGATAATATGTAATGTGAATAAGATTTGAAATCGGTAGATAAAGCTTTAAAAATGACTACATGTCCAAGTCTGGTTTGGTTTTGTCATCTTGAAACTAATCCTGTAATCCTGAGTTTGTTCAACTACCATCATGGTATAGGGCCCAGAACCTTTTTTTTTTTTTCGGACCACAAAAGAACATATTTAAAAATACATAAAAAATGTCCCGCTCACACTCATCTATAAATGGCTATGAAAAGCGACAAACTTCAGTATCACCAACATATTCCAGTGATTGTGATGTATATTTCAAGGGTTCTGAAGGCATATGGGAAAAACAACAACAACAAAACACCTGAAATGTAATTTTTTATTTAGCAAAATCCTGACCTTGGCGCTCATGAGAGTATGTGAGAGCAGGGACGGGCCACAAATCCATAAGTACAAGTTTGCAAAACTGTGGGAACGGATTGTGAAAGCATGGGCATGAATTGGAAATTTGTGGGTATGGTTTATTAATCCATGAGCGCAATTTGATAAACAATTTAAGAATATGTGAGTATGGTTTATAAACGGAGGGGACGAGTTGCAAAACTGTGGCAATGGATTTGTGGTTCTTGTTTTTTTTTCTCCTACAGGTGACTTTCCGGGCTCCGTAAGGTTGAAATTTTCGCTAAATAATAAATACAATTTTGGTTCGTTTGGGATGAACTATCCTTTCAAGACCTCTCTCTTTGTAAAAGATTGTATTGTGTTTACACAAAGTTGGCAAAGTATTATGCAAAATGTCCAAAAGGACATTAGAAACCCATCAGTGGCATCACTCCAGCTTCCCTCTGACTCAACTGGTCGAAAGCAATCCGATTCTTATTGACCCCATGCCAGCACAACATCACTGTGTGGCCTGACGAGACCGCCGAGAGCATAATGGCTGAACCAGAGACTAATTAAGCTTCATCTAAAGCTTAACCTTCCTGAATGCTTCTGGAGAGGAAAAAAAAAACACAATTATATATAAAAAAAAGGAAAAAGCATTTGGACCAGGTAGAAAAAACAAACAAACAAACACAGTACTGTGTTTTCAACTGATGTTTTGTAGGAAAATCAAAAAAAGTAATTGCACAAACAGATTAGAAACTGGACTCAATCAAACCATCTGTTTGTATCTGTGTGACTGTGTGTGTGTGAATAAACTTCTTGAAAGGAAATAGCTTGAATCAATTCTTTGTTTCATTTGGAACTCAATATGGAATGAAGAAAACACATTTTGCTTGTTATTCGTGCTTTTTGAGCATTGATTAGAGTTTAATCACAGTTCACTGTTCTGCCTTGCCAGCAAAAAAATCTCTATCTATCTATCTGTCTGTCTGTCTGTCTGTCTATCTATCTATCTATCCTGTAAATATTGTAAAATGTTGAACTGCAACAATATGGTTACCATTACAAAATGCAATATCACATTTATTTTAAATCAAAACTGGTCACTTAGTTTCCAAAAGACAACAATATTTACCTATATTGGCCAATCCTAGCTAAGGGAACTTTTATTATAGTTCAGGATAAAACTTTGTGTTACAGTTTTTCTCAGTCGCTTTTGTGCATTTCTCACATCACTATTTACATTTGCACAACAGTTAATGCAGTTCTCAAAACAATTAGTACAAACTGCAAAACCTAGTTGATAACCTGCAAAAGTGTGTCACTTGCTCAAAATGGATAGGTCATTCCTCAAAAGCAAGTATTCATGTCAATGAAAGTGTCAGTGTCATCAAGATGAAAGTCCTGACACTATTGTTTATGAACAAGTCAGATAGCTTTGTCATGTTTTCATTATGTCAGTTTACACTGTCAGTGTTTTCCAATGCAAAAAAGTCAGATCTTGGTGACACTACCTGAAAATGCTCAAAACAGCACTATATACTATTTGCACAGCCATTTGAAAAATACAGTAAAGTTACACATTACTGTATTTAGTGAGGTAACTGAGTACAAGACACTGAATATTTATGTTTCACATTTTTACTGCATATGCTCTTTGCAATTCTAATTTGTTCACAGCATTGCACAAATGGCTTCCTCTTGTTGCGGAGTAAAAAGGGGCCCTCTTCCACCTCTGCAAGGTTGTCTTGCAATCCTGTGTGGTGCAGAGTAAAATTACTGTAAATATGGCAAATCTTTAATGTAACACTACTGTACACTACAATACACTAAATGTGTGATGCAGTAAAGCTGTATGTCTAAATGTAAAATGTACAGTGACAAGTTCTTGTCCCACTGCATGCTTCATGTATGACACAATGACAGTAGTGCAGTGCAGATTGTTTAGTGCTGAATTACTGTCCATTTATACACACCTGTTCTCCCGACGAAATGTTTGAATAATTGAATTAACAGTGGTTCTCCCAACATTTGGCTACACCCTTCGACCAGCCTCAGCCATTGTGAGGCCGTGATTGACAACATGATCCACAGTTGTAGCCCTGATTTCATCAGGGATCTGCCTATGTACTAGGCCTCTTCTTCCTCTTCCCCTGTTCAGCTCTGACAGTGATTGTAGAGAAGTGGATAAGCCATTAGTTGCATTAGTTGCAACTAATGCTTCACACACCCCTTTTCATCAGTGAAAGTTGAGATTCACCTGAGATAAATTGTTCAATTTAGGAGACATTTTCAGGAAAAAAAAAAAGATTTAAAAAAGTGTAAAATTTGCTTGACAGATTTTGACAACTATAGTTCAACATTTTTGTATGTAATGACTCAAGCAATGAAATGAGGACTATTAGTTTTATATGGAATGACTATTCAGCATTCACAAGTATAGTTAATTTTGACTGACATGACATAAGCAATTGATAATGTTATAAAACAGCAGAGAGTTGTATGAAAGCAATTGATGCATGTCCAAAAGCATTTGCAATTTGTTCGAAGGAATGAGAAACTGCTACTATGATGTGCACAAATGACTAAATGTTGTGGAGGTTGAACTAACTGTTGTGCAAATGTAAATAGTGATGTGAGAAATGCACCAGAGCGACTGAGAAAAACTCTAAGCCGACAAAGAACATCTGTGCCTGAGCATAATTAAAGTTTCAAGTGTTATTCATCTAGACATTGGCTGCATATGGTAGACAAAATATCAGCAGAAATATAGTTTAGTGGTGGTTTCTGTGTATGCAGACATACAGTTACCACAGAAACACTAGGACACAAATCCTCCTGATGTCAGTGCTGCTGTGGTTAGGACAGCACAGATACGGGATCAGTGGGAAGGTTACACTAACATGTACTATCTAACTTAATGCCAAAGTCATTATAGAGAAACTATGGTTGCTTTTTAACATTTTGGCAAAGCACATGCTGGTGTAAATTTGATAGAAATCCAATATAAATCACTTTAGATAGATCAACAATGAAGTGTGCATATGTGTCTGTGTGTTAAATTATCTTAAATTCAAATGTGGTTAAAGGACTAATTCACCCAAAAATTAAAATTATGTCGTGATTTATCCTCCTTTATGTCTATACCAGTATGTTGTCATTTTTGGAATCTGGCTGTCAAGTACTAAAAAGGAGTAAATACACTATAAAATTAAAGTCCATGACTTAATATCCCGGGTCTTTTGGAGCCAAACAACAGCTTTGGATGAAGAAAAGACCAACATTTATGTCAGGATTCACAGACATTTCACAGATAGTCTTTTTTTTTTGTATTCCTTGTATTTTTTCTTTTAGTTGATTCTTGTTAAATCATGAAAATGCCTCTTTTTTTTTTTGCAATTCTCCAATGTTTTATAGCTATTGTAACATCTAATTCAGACAGAAGCAGAATAAAGAACAAGGTCATCAGAGCTGGAGGTTGAACCGCCATGAGCAAAGAGTCAGCGCTCCTAACTTAAAGCTCGCAAAGAGAAACAGAAAATTGTCCTGAGGCACTCTCTCTGTGTCCCTTTTCCTTTCTCTCTCTCTCTCTCTCTCTCTCTCTCTCTCTCACTCTTTTTTTTTCTTTCGCCTGATTACACACACACTGTATAGAGAAACTGCTGAGGTGTACTGCTAAGTATGTGAGGGTACCGTTACGGAGTGTCTGGTGCTTTGACACGCAGCAGGAGAACAGCATATTTACTTTTAAATTGAGTTCAAAGGGATCAAGACAGAACCACCAGGTCTTTATCATGAGGCTGGAAGGAATTGCTTTGATGGGTTCGAAGGAATGCTGATATGTCCTTAAATGTATGTGCAGGCACGTGTGTGGTGGCAAACACACTGGTTAAAGCAGGTTGATGTATATCCAGTGTGCATGTCGTGTGATGCCTGTTTGGCAACATGCGCAAATGAATGACTGTCATTGATTTCTTTTTCATGGAATCTTCCCAGAGAAACTGGTTTCTTTAGAGACTCATTAGGAAAGGGTGAGGAGTGACCCATTGTAGTTTTATTTTAATCCATGGGAGTGCCACAGCAGTCATTTCTCATTTGCCACAGTGGGTGGAAACATGTTTCACAGCTGAGACATTTGGAGCATGTTTTACTACCCTCAAAACAGCTCTGGGTTTTAAAAGACTCTTGCTGGAACAATAGCAGTGGTCAGAGGAGGAACAATACTCATTAATCAGTACAGTGTGACAGCTGTGTTTACATATCAGGGATTATAACTTCAAGCAGATTCATGACATGTAATTATATAATATATAAAAATGTAGTGTCTTTTAATTCATGCATGCCTATTTATTCATTTATTTAAGGTTATGATTAGGCACTGTGGTAATCAACATTATGCCAAAAGTGTTGTTGAAAACCAAAGAAATTGACTATTTAAAATAATATCAATAATAATAATAACCCTCAATACAGAAATACTGCTGTTCAAACGTTCAGTTAATCTATGGATTCACAGTCTGTTTTTTCTTTTGTAATGTGTATTGTTGTCATGTTGTAAAAATTGGAATTGAATTTGAGACTGTATTATGTTGCTAGGTAACTGTAGTAATTATCATAACTAGGAAGAAAGATTAATAGTTTTAGCAGGTATGAACATGCCGTAGAGCAAGAGAAATTAGCTCTTCCTGATGCTGCTGATTGTTGGATTAATAGCGGCTTAATTGTCAAATCAATCAAAAAATTAATCAAAACATTCTCCATGCTTAAGACAATGTACAGAATAATATACAAGCTTACTATAGTATACTGTATACTGCATACGGTATACTATCTTTTTTTAGCGAGTGAAACATTCTACGGTAAGTGTGCTACATTACATTATCACATGACTAAGTTTGTGACATGATCTTATTACATTGCATGTTTAAATCAGCAAGCAGAGTTCATTTAGAATATTGGAAATAAAAAGATTTTTATTAATTTTTATGTAAAAATATTGCAGCTTTTGCTAGTCAAGAAAGAGATTTTAATGGATAGATTTTGAATAGATTTATTTTATTTTATTTCACGAGTTCGTTTCCTCATAAAATCTTTAAGCTAATAAGGTTAAGCGTATTTGGCTTGCTGTCCGCTGTGGAGGGGCTCGAGGAAGCAGCTTCAACTCGAGTTTGGATATACCCCCCAGGGACTACTAGAGCATGGAAGAGGAGTACGATAGATGAGATGCCTAATTTATGTGGTGGAGTTGGGGAGGTGGAGGGATATCGAAACAACTGATGCCAGAGCAGGGTGAGTAGCTGCTTATATGCTCTGGATGTAATTGAAAGATTAGGGTTCCCTCCTCTTGAGATTATGTTTGAGTTTCATTAATTGAAAGATTAGATGGGTTCACTCCTCCCGAAATTACGTTGTGAACTTCACTTATTTACATTTTTGAAGACATTTTGAAGTGTAGCATGCTATAGCTGTTTCATTCATTGTATGACGGATCATAGTGTAATGTCCCTTATGAGGATCCACGTATAATAACTGCCCTGCCTTTGCAATTTATTTGGCTGACGTATTCTTTCTAATCTATAAAACAGATTGTGAAATAATCAAAATTGTAATTGACCTTCACTAATGGTTTACAGCGCTTGCATTGGAAATGACTGGGAATGTTAATAATTTAATCAATTAAGCTTATCGACCATCAATGAATCAATTTCAACCCAAATGCATTCAGTAATTATCCCGGCAGTGGTCCAAAATACTGTCTGTACGGTCATCTGAAGACAGAGCGCGCTCTGGAGCTCACAGTGCACGTCACATCCACTACATATGCCTGCACTTTTAGCTTGTTAAATATAGCAGATTAGAATGATTAGGGCTGTCAAAATTAACGTGTTAACGCAGCCGATTCATTCTTTCAGTTTAACGCGTTAAAATGTTTATTGCAATTAACGCAGCATCTGTTTTTTCTCGTCATAATTTGGCTAATATTAAAAACTCCAATGTTTTTAATCGTGATTAATTACAGAAAATTGTGTGATTAATTAGTTAATTTTTAAAGGATTAACAGCACTAATAATTTATTAAAATGCTTAAAGCTCTCATATCAGATTTTTTTAAAGTCATGTCTATCAAACAGTTTAAGAAATGTTTAGCTTTTTAAAATGTTGTATATACACACAACTACACACCCACTTGCACATACAATCAGAGGCTCTAAATTACAGGGTTCACAGCCGCACATAATGCCTTGATGCAATGATTTCTTGCCCAAATCCCAAAGGAAGGCCAAGTTACCCACAATGCACCAGGCATAATATGTAACTGGTAAGTGCCCTGCTGTGGCTTTCGGTTTAACATTTTTAATGGCCAACATTACTCAACCATCAATTGTGAAAGTAATCCCTTCTAACCCATAAAGACAAGGACTACAGGACCTAAAATAGTCACATTCCACAGTTCTATTTATTTTTATCCCTTTATTTCTCTGTCCTATTTGCCAGCTTAATGCAGTGAATATTGTTTTATGAAATGTTTTGTCACACATGACACAGTTCTGGTTTGTCTCAAAGGAAACACTTAATTAGAAAAGAATACAAGGCCGTTCAACAATTTTTTTCTGACTGCAGCACAAACACACACATACATATTCACTTTGAAATACTTTGGCATGAGATAATTTGTCTGAAAAAAAATTGTCTAATAATATCACTATCCACATCTTCATTCGCTTATTCATTTTCCTTGTCACCATTTCTGCATCTTAGAGATTTTTATGATTGTGAGGTTCTGGCATTCTCTTGTAAATGGCTCACCCAGTCAAGGGATAAAAGTTAATGACCAAAACATCTTATTTCCAGAGCCCTTGGTAAGGGTGGCATGCCTTTAAAAGGCACCTCGGCAAGAGAGTCACACATCCAAAACGAGAGAGTCACACATGCAGGGATTATGAAATGGAGGGATAATGAGCCCCACCATTACTGTAAAACTGAGAATGGTTGCACCTCGTAAAAACAGACTGAGCGAGAGAATGAGTGGGGACTTGATGAAAAAGAGAATGAGAGTGTGGGAGGGCAGAGGGCGGCTGGGGAAGATTAGCGCCCATTATTTACTCGTCGTGTCATCTTG
Organism: Anabarilius grahami; assembly: GCA_003731715.1. Classification (NCBI taxonomy): domain Eukaryota; kingdom Metazoa; phylum Chordata; class Actinopteri; order Cypriniformes; family Xenocyprididae; genus Anabarilius; species Anabarilius grahami. The sequence continues at coordinate 1,157,023 of RJVU01002418.1, read as the reverse complement.
ATGGTGAAGTCTGTTTTCCGAAGTTTCTGAGTTACATTACTGATGGGAATTTTGATTTCTAGAGCAATCAGGCCCTGTTTGATGGAGAAATTTACCTTTTTTACACTTAAGTTAGTGCACTCTGTATGGTTTTTGCCACAATTTTGCTGTGTGAGATAAATTCAGGTATTGTAAAAGAAATTTTGGGTTGTAGTCCTGCATTGTAAATGCCTATTGGATGTCCGTCTAATGAAAAATCAATAGGAAAACAGCAATTAAAGATGTTGGTGTCTATGTGAGCTAGACATTAATTAAAAAATGTCCATATAAGCTTGTCTATATGATATGCAACTAACAACTAACAAATATCTCATTCAATTTATGTTATGATTGTAATTACTTTGAATTCGCTCTGAAGAATGAGCATAAATTCCCTCTTTCATCAGCCATGACAGACTCCAGTCTTTTCCACATTAACGCAAAGGCTTTCTTGTGTTTTTGCAGTACCATTTCAATTTTGCATGTCAATGAGAATGTCAGAATGTGACACGATTGATGATAAAACGCAGAATCAGTCAATCATGACCAAAGTCTGTGTGAAGATGTATATCCTACTGTCTGACATAAAAGATTGCTGATGTCTGCCTTGGCTTTTACCCAAGATCTCACTGGGGTCATATAACACAATCTGACAAGTAACAATCATAAAGGATTGAAAAAATTGCACAGAGAGCAATAAACCCTGATAAAATAATGTAGCCTAGATTTGTTTCATGGATGTGTAATACAGCTTTGTTCTTGTTCAAATAGATATATAGATAGACAGACATATGTAGAGACGAACAGACATATAGATGGACGGTAGATGGATAGACAATTAGGTGATGGATAGATGGATGGATGGATGGATGGAGAACTGCAGCAGATAGTGTTTCTCTGCTGTAGGGGATACTTCCTTTCTGATGCTATCATTATGTGTGATGTGTGTCCTGTTGTGCTGTGGGCTAAAGGTGCGATGAAGCTGTGGAGTGGATGTGGGTAATTGTTCATTACTGGACTCCAGCTCTGCCACTGGCCTTCACAACATTTTTTTTTCAGGTGTTTGGAGTCTGCTGAGATGTAGCGCACAGGAAAGAAAATACACTGGCTACTACAAACAGCCATATCGCTAACAACCTGTACACACCGAAAGGTCTGACCTGCAGGTCTCACCATGAACTACATCCTTCACGTTCTCCTCCTTTAAGCAAAAAATATCATTAGTGGTGTTTGCAAAGGCAAGCATTACTATTACTATTGCTCATACTTGGGGTTATGGGGCTTTCAGGCTTATTTAGAAAAAGTGCACTATTGCTTTTTTAGACATTCAGACGATTTTCGCATGATGGACGATTGAATGAAAAATCTCATAGTCTTGCATTAAAGGATTGGGTCATAAAGTATCTGTCCAAATGATCAAATAATCGTGTGTCTGGGTACTTTTGACTTAGGTTAGCAAGCAGCCATCTAGGAAATACCCATAAATGCTAAAAAACTAATGCTAGCAACTGCATAGCAACACCTTGATCAGAATTTTTTTTATTTTATTTTTTTTATCAATATTTATATTCTTTATTACAGCAAAGTCATCAACAAACATCTGCTCACTTCGGACAGTTGTGTAAAGTACACATCTGTTAGCAACAGGTAATTTGGCTCTGACATTTAGATGTGCTATCTCTCAAAGGCTGACATTAATCCCAAATCTGTTCATTGTGAAGAGAATGTCGCCTCTTAACGCAATTCAGTCTCAGCATGATCACCAGCAGCAAAGCTCTTATGAGAAATCCAGCATGCGAGTAGCTGTAAAGTTGCAAACGAAGACAAATGTTGTTTGTTTACTTTTGGCTTTTATTCGAGCCAGCTGTTGTTTGTTGTCAGTTGTGTTGCTTTCCCAAACTAAATACTAGTTAATTGTGATCTGAATACAGTGCTACAAATGCAGAAGACATGGCTCTGAGAATAATCTTTATAATTCATAACAAAACAAAATAAAACAAAAAACTTACTGACCCCAAACTTTTGAATGATAGAATATATAGTCTTACAGTATTCAAGAAAAGTTTCAATTATTTCCAAAAATGTTTGGTGGTCTAACCAAGTTAAAAATTAGAATAAAATAAAATAATAATAATAATGTAGTAAGCTGTAATTGACATTATTTTGAAATAAATCAATAAATAAATAGAATGTTTTTAAGGTAAAAAGTACAAATATCATGAATTATTAATT